>JAJQQW010000269.1:0-12023 GCA_025583905.1 Ia io
AGAAGTGGAAATGCAACAGCAAACGCTGCCAAGCATTGGAAGATAGTGTAATACATGTTCAATGTGAGCAACGGAGGGAAGAAAGAAGTTGGTCCAATGCAAGGAAAATCCTGGTTAAAGACCAGGAAAAGCACACTGTGCTGCAGTCCAAAAAAGTAATCACTTGTGGAATTCACCGGGGCCCAAAATGGCAAAAGGGGCAGTTATACACCGGTAGGGGAATAATAGGTTGGGAAAGAAGGAATAGGTCAAATCGGTTTTCTCATATTATGCGACGGTGACAGTGTGTTCCAAGGTGGAAAATCTTTCTTTTACATAAAGCCAGGGGGGGCCCCCCAACCCCAGGGATAGGGCACAACAGTCATTAAATTCCCCAAAGGGGGCAGTATTTCATTGCCATTGCAAACGGTGAGTAACTGATCTCCAATGTATTAGGGAAAAAACAAGTTAAAAATTTTTAACCTACCAACTTCCTCTAGGTGTGAAGGGAAAAAGGGAATGTAGAGGAAAATAAAACACCCTTAGTTAAAATAAAAACTGCGTAGGGAAATCCCATGAAATAAAACGGGCAGGGAATGCATTATTTGCTATATTTGCTATAGAATTGGGAAGGAAAAAAACCATCTGTATTCACTGAGACTGCAGTGCCAGTATAGGGTAACCAAAAAAAATAGTTGTTGGGTAAAGAACAGGCAACTGTTTAATTACATTTTTTCCCTCCACTGTGTTGAGAACACACAAAGGTGTAGTGAAAAGGATACTGGAAACTGTTTTGTACAATGGAGGATCGGGGAAAAGGGTCCCGTGTAAAAAAGAGTGGAAAAAAAAAAACACCCCAACTCTTACCCAGGGGGACCAAAGTAAAATGCACTGACGGAGAATTCCCACCCAAAAGCGGGGCAATAAACAAAACTCGAGGGAAACGCAATTACTTTTTGGGCAAAAGAATTTGGGGTCAAAACATTTCTTTGGGAAAGGAGAGCTCAAGTGGGTAAAAGGAAATAATGTAATTGGCACAAAACGGATTGGGTAAAATGGCCTCAAATAGGGGACTAAAATGGCCCCACTATTTGCACAGGGAGTTAAAAACGCCCACCACAGTTATATTTTCTTTGGATAATGCAGCAGTATAACTGATACCAGTGGTTAGGGAAACAAGGTAAAACTAAAACTCCACGGGTGTCTCTATGTGATGAGGATAAGAAAGAGAATGTTAAGGGAAGGACTCGGTTATAAAAAAGGGGGACGTGCTATTGCGATGCATGAGGGAAAATGGTTTTGGCAGGTTAAGCAAAAAAAAAAAATAAATACGGCTTGTTGTTAGGGGGGGGGGGGGGGGGGACCATTGTTGTGTGAATGCTCTACTAATGAAAACAGCAGGAAACAAAAAAATACAATACCAACAAATGAGTTGGCAAAAAACAAGTGTGTATTATTCCCTTTTCTTCCAAACTGTGAAGGCCCAAATGGGGGAAACCAGAAAAAGAAAAGGTTTTCTGTTTACAGTTGCGGGGGGAAGGAATCCCCTTGAGGGGAACGGCTGTCCCGCCACTGCCAGGGAGTCGAAAGGTCAAAAAAAGCACTAGGAGGAATTCGCTGAAAAAAACCCCAGCTACCTAACACACCAACAGGTGAAACACATAGTTGGCGGAGTCATTTTGCCCCAAAAGTTGGGAAGGGGGGGGAGGGGGTAGAAGTCTGGCAAGGGTGGTTTGTTTCATTGGGGGGTGATATGAATGGGGTGGGAAAGTGAGCAGGAAACATGGCAGGAGTAGGAGCAGTGTTTAGCAAAAACTTGTGCCCGTTAACTCATTGGATTAAAGTTTACAGCCTATGAGCTATTATAAAAGTGGGTTGGGGAAAAAATACCAACGGGTAAATAAAATTTTGTCCATTGTGTAGGCCACGGGCCCCCCCAAGGGAGAAAGGAAGGTTGGTTGCCATGCGAGGGAAAATCCCGAGAGGAAAAAGGGGCAGGGAAAAAAGCGCGCTCTCTGGGACACCAACTACATTCTAAGAAGAAAGAAAAACCACTTCCACATTAGTTACGGAAAGGCTGCAATTCCACTGTATGGAACTTACTTTGGAAAAAAAGAAGTTGGAAAAAAGCTCATTTCTCAATGTGAAGGGGGGCAATTGTTACGGGGAAGTGGTTTGCCAACAGTGCTGTGGGTGGGGGACATTTCCCTTCAGCTAGGAGCAGGGGTAAAAGGAACACTTTTCGGCCACAGGTTTTTAAAACCCCCACCACCAGCTAAAAATTCATAAGGTAAAGCCCAGCCCATAATAAAACCCAATTCCTCTCAAACGGGGGCTAGGGAGGTAAAACAAGAAAAAAAATCCTCACCGCTTCACAATGGGGAAAAAATGGAATGTAGACAGGAAAAGGGAGTTTGGTTAAAGGCAAAGGATATTCCATGAGATTATGACTAAATAGCAAGTTAGCCATTACTAATAATGGGGGCCAACTTTCAAAAAAAGCCACTCTGACTTTTTCCACATGAAAATTCCGCCAAGCTGGAAAACGATGAACCATACCTTAAAAATCGGTTGGACGGGGGGGGGACAAAGTGGACTCATCCTTTTTTCCTTCCACTGTTTTTTATTCTGCACCATGTGCAGCGCTTAGAAATCATTTGATGCTAAAGACGGGGCTGTGGGAAAACGCTATGAGAAAACCACTGTTAGAAGGGGGCCTACTATTGGATTACCCTGAAAATCAGCAGTGACATATCAACCTAATAGGGGAGGGAAAGGCCCAGTTTGGCAAGGTCCAACGTAGGACGTGTGAGGCAAAGGGGGTAGTCTCAAAAAGGTGTTTATACAAGGGAGTGGTTGAACCAAAGAAAAAAAGGGAGCAATACATGGTATTTACCAATGGCCCAGAGACGTTGCCGATATCAATGAGAGTCACTTGACAAGCAAGCAATGTAAATGAAAAGGCTGCGTTTAGAATGAACAATTGGAAAGCATGTGAAATGGTGGGGGACACAGAGGTGGATGAACAGTGTTTGATGTTGGAGGAGATTTCCAGAGCTCTGTTTGTGCTGAAGACAAATTCTAACATAAAACATACACTTTGAGAACGCACTTTGAATTGACCCTGGACAAGCCCACCTTCTAATCACTACAATAGGACAGAAGGCCGCGGTTCCAAAATCACTCTCATGAACTTTGAGGAAAAATACACTGTACAAAGGGTTTGCCCGACAATGCCAGGCAGTTTTGTGCTGAAGAGCAGAAGCCCACCTAGAAACACAGGTGTTACACACCAGTAGCATAAACCGATGGAGAAATATCAGCTAGTTTATTGATTAAAACCTGACGGTACGGCAAGCCCAAATATACATTCGCTACCTGCGAGAGGAAAAAGAATGTGGAAAGATTGCAAACTCAGTAAACTTCTGCCCAGGCGTATGGAAGGATAGGTGTAAAACATGTGTCAAATGTGAGCACGGAGGGAAGAAAGAAGTGGGCCCCAATGCAGCCGAACAATCTGGTTAAAGACCAGAAAGCACACTGTGACTGCCAGATCAAAGAAATCATTGAGTAATCAAGCTCATAAGCAATCAGAGTAGCACGGAAGGAAACGGTTTTATCGGCATTTGCCAAATCGGTTTCCCAACATGACCGACAGCTGATCCTGGGGAAATCATTTTTTTTAGGGGAAGCAGCACCAAGCTGATAGACACAGTCATAAATCAGCAGTTACTTCACTTGTCATAGCAGGTCAGTTGATTAAGTAACTAGGATCGTATGCAATGTAAGTTAGGCAGTAGTAGAGTTGTAATAGTGAAGTACAAGGATGTGAGTTTACCACTGATCTTCCTACTTTATGATATTAGAAAACAAGTGAAAATTAGGTTGGCCAAGTATGTATAGGAGGTTTAAAACACATTTCTCTAAGGCTGAAGAATGATATAAGAATGTTAAGAAAATGGAAAACACTCCATGTTAAACCTGTGTTGTGGATTTCCATGAAAGGTAAAAGCAGCGATTGCTATGCTTTACCAGAATGCATCATGCTATAGATTGGAGGAAAAAACTCATCTGATATTCACTGAGATGCCAGCCCCGTACAGGAGGCAAAAAATAAAAAAAATCAAATATCAGCCTGTATCCGTTTTTATAAGGGTGCAAAAGACAACAAAAAAAACTCAAAAAAAAAAAAAAAAAAAAAAAAAAATATGTTTGTGAATGAATTGAAAGAAGAAGGCTTTTTGTGTGTACATCATTTCTGCTCACTCTAGTGAGGAAATAATAGACCAAGAAGTTCCCCCCACCCTGTGAAAGGGGGGTTGTGGGGGCACCTATAGAGTCATGCATTGTCCTATAAAAGCGACAACCCCCAAGCCCAGACCCAGTTTTGTGAAAGTCCAACAAAACTTTTCTTACAAGGAGGGCGAATGAAAAAGTTCCCGTTTTTCCTAAAGCGCCTTTGTTTAATGCCCCCCTCCACCCGTGCCCACCCCCCCCCCCCCCCCCCCCCCCCCACCCCCCCCCAGAAAGAAATCATGCCCCATCACCCCCACTAGCATGAGCGATTATAAACCACATCACACAACTCGACCGGAAAAACTACGCAAAGATATTGTCCCTAACCCTCCAATATCAAGAAACCCAACACACATATCACACTAAGATACATCCACTTGTACACTTAGTTTTTGGCCCCCTCAAGTTAAACCTACCCCCCTTACAACAAACCAACCCCATGCCTTCAAATAGCTTACACAAACCCACCTCCATATCTACCCAAGTACGCAAACATCAATCACCCCCTAGAACCAAAAACACCCCCCAAAACTCCACCTCGCCACCCAAAACTCCCCAAACCCATACAACATCACACCAACTTCGATCAACACACCACCCAGTACACAACCCAAAGCACACCCGTCCTGGGCCCACACCTAGAACTCATCCGTAACTTTAATCCTACATCTCACTCACCTAAACCAAGTCATACCCCATCCCACCCAGCTAACCCCCTATGTGAGTCCATTCCCTTCCCATTCCCCCCCCCCCCCCCCCCCCAAAAGACTCTCTCGCGTTCCGCTAAAATTGTAGTAATCCTACTCGATTGAAACCCAACTGCTAATCTAAACCCCCCTGGGCTATGAGATGGAACTGGTATTGACTACCTATTGCCACACCCCTACCATGCCCTAACCATATCCCAACTCCCCATCTTCCAGATCCATTCTCCATCCCCCGTGATTGTCGTCTCCAGGACAAACCACAACAGGAGGAAACACTACAGATACTGAATCAAATCATAAGTTTGAATCGCATATCCTTTCTCACTGCACTGAACTAAAAGCGGGCCCGGCGAGACAAAAGAAGCCCTCCCCCCCCGCCCCCCCCCTGCGCGGCGCCCACATCCTGCGACGCCGTCCCCACCCCCGTCGGGAAGCTGAGCCACTATAGTGAGAATAAGGAATAGAAGCGTTTTATTATTATACAGTTTCCAATATAATCCGCTTAATAACATTGCTCTGTCCCGCCTAGCCGGTCGAGTCAAAAGCACAAATAAACAGCTGAGTCTGAGCCCTAAACACACCAAACAGGTAACACAAGTGCGCGGAGTCATGTTTGCCTCCTGAAGCTGACGTCCTTCTAAGATCCCAGAGTCCATCACAGTCTGAGGCAAAAAAAAATGGCGGTTTTGTCCAAAAAAAGGTGGATCATAGGCACCTGCCGAGACCCCCTGGAGGCTCTCCGTGCTCCCGTACAGTGCACGTGCCGTATGCTGACGGCCACGCGCAAAGCGCAAGAAATGTGAGCCCAGGAAGCAGAAAGAGTTTGATCAGCTAGAACTGTGTTAGCAACCTCATGGCAGCCCGCCCCGACTCCCTGAAAAGTAGCCTATAATCTATTACCCCTCGGTTGCGAAACACCCCCAGGGTCCCCTCCATTTCCCCATCTGCGTCGCCTCACCACCTCACCCAAAATAGAATAACACACCCACCCCCACTCACCCCACAGCCTAAATAAAAAATCCCCCAACCCACTATCCCCCTCCCCCCCCCCACCCCCCACCCCAGCAAAGAAGCAGTACACGGTTAGGAAAATAGTTGGTAAAGGAATTGTCAC
Source organism: Ia io (assembly GCA_025583905.1). Lineage (NCBI taxonomy): Eukaryota > Metazoa > Chordata > Mammalia > Chiroptera > Vespertilionidae > Ia > Ia io. The sequence goes on from JAJQQW010000269.1 coordinate 6,097, forward strand.
TAGTTTTCTCATTATGACGACAGTGTCCAGTGGAAATCTTTTACATAAAGCAGGCACACAGGATAGACAGGCATAAAAAACAGCCAGTATTTCATTGCATAGAGGAGTAACTGATCCCAATGGTTAGAAAACTAGTAAAACTCCACTTCTCTAGGTGAAGAAGAAGTAGTAAAACTTAGTAAACTGCGTGGATAACCATGAATAAAGCAGAACGCATGCTATAGATTGGAAGATAAGAAAAGAAAAAAAGGGAAAAACATTTGTATTACTGAAAGATGCAGCCGTAGTTGTTTTATTAAGGGGCAAAAAAAAAAAAATAGTGGTGAAAGCAAGTGTACATCTTTTCTCACTGTGAGGACAGAGTGAAGAGAAGAGAAAACGTTTGTACAAGGAAGGGAGTCCCGTGTTAAAGAGTGAGAAAACCAAAACTCTAACCGGCAAAGAAAATCACTGAGATCACCCAAAGCGGCAATAAACTCGAGGAAATACTTGGCAAAGAATGTCAAACATTTATCAAGGCGAGCAAGTGGTAAAAGAAAAATGTTTGCACACGAGTGGAAATGCCTCAAATAGACTAAGGCACACTATAGCACAGAGTTAAAACGCACCAGTAATTCACTGGAAAGCAGCAGTAAATTATACCAGTGGTTAGGAAACGCAAGTGAAAATCACTTCTTTTGTGGAGGAAAGAATGTAAGAAGGACTCGGTTATAAAAAGACGTGCTATGCATGAAACTGGTGCAGTAAGCAAAAAAAAATAACTGTGTTGGGACCATTGTGAATGCTCTACAAGACAGCAGAAACAATACAAAAGAGTTGCAAAACAAGGGTATATCCTTTCTCACTGTGAGCAAAGGGGGGAAGTAAGGTTTCTGTACAATGCGGGGAGAATCCCTTGAGGGACGGTGTCCCGCCTGCAGAGTCGAGTCAAAAGCACTAGGAATTCGCTGAAACCAGCCCTAACACCAACAGGGAACACAAGTGCGGAGTCAACTTTTGCATAGTGAACGAGAGAGTCTGCAAAGGCGGTTGTACATTGGGGTGATATGAATGACAGTGAGCAGGAAAGCAGAGTACAGCTTGTTAGCAACTCTGGGTACTCATTGAAAGTAACCATGAGCTATATAAAAGAGTTGGAAAAACAGAGTTAAATAATTTCCCATTGTGAGCAACGGGGGGAAGAAGGAAGTTGGTGCAATGCGTGAAACATCCCGAGGAAACGGGCAGAAAGCGCGTCTCTGCCCAATCTTAGAAACCCACTCACTAGTGACGAAAGGCTGCATTTCAAACTGTTAGGAAATACTTGGAATGAAGTTGGGGAAAGCTTTCTCAATGTGAGGACAATGTGAGGAAGTGTTTGCACAGTGTTGGGGCCATCCCTTCAGTAGAGCAGGAAACACACAACTCACTGTTTTAAACAAACACCATGTAATTCATAGGAAAAGCAGCATAACCCATCTCATGGCTGAAAACAAGAAAAACTCACGATACATGGGAAAAAGAATGTAGAAAGGAGGGTGTAATGCATGGGTATCATGAGATAGAGCAGTTAGGCATTACTATAAGCAAGTTCGAAAGCACTCTGACATCACTGAAACGCAGCTGGTAACGGTACTAAATCGTTGGTAGAAAAGTGGACTCTTTCCTCACTGATATTTGTACAGTGCGCTAGTAATCATGGAAAGACGGCTGTGGAAGCATGAGAAAACACTGTTAAGAAAGCTATGGATTCCCTGAAAATTCAGCAGTTGACATACACCTAAAAGTGAGAAGGGCAAGTGCAAGTCACGTAGGATGTGAGCAAGAGTCTCATAGTGATCTTATACAAGGTGGTTGATCACAAAGAAAAGAGCAACATGTATACCAAGGCGAGCATTGGTTGTCAATGAGACTTCACTGAAGCAGCAGTAAATGAAAAGATCTGTTAGAACACAATTGGAAAGCGTTTGAAATGTGGAGGAAAGAGTAAAGAAACCAGCAGATGATTTGAGCTCAAGGAGAATTTATCAGTGCTGAAGACCAATACATTACGTCAAGACCACTTTTTTTTGAAAAGCACTCATTGAAATCCCAGGACCAGCAGCTCTAAAACACTACAATACGGAACAGAAGGCCGGTGCAAATCACTCATGAACGTGAGGAAACACTGTACAAAGGGGTCTGACAATGGAACCAGTTTTGTTTTTTTGAGCTGCCACGAGCAGAAGCCCACCAGAAGCACAGTGTTACACACAACCAGTAGTAAGCGCGATACGGGAAAATCAGCAGGTCTATTTTGATCAAGAAAAACCTGACGGAAACCGACAAAGCAAAAATCACTAGCGCGCTCATAGGTTGTGATAAAGAGAATGGAAAATGGCAACAGCAAACTTCTGCCAAAGCACTGAGGACATATAAGTGAGTTCAAATCAATCATGTCACAATGGTGAGACACCTACAGGAAGGGCAGAAAGAAGTTGTCCTCAACTGCAGGAACAATCCTGGTTAATGCAGACGCAGAATAGCACACGATGTGCTGCAGTCAGGTCCCATAGAAATCACTGACAGAGACACATATTCAAAGCGCAGCTACACACGGAAAGTGAAATAGTTGGAAAAGAATTTGTCAAATCAGTTCACAATCTCATGACTGACAGTACAGTTGTCCAGGTGAAATCCGTTACATATAACAGCATACCAACCTACATGAAAGCACTAGTCATAAAACACACTAGCATACATTTCAGTTGCATATGGCAGAGTATACTGATCTCCAATCTCCAAAGGTTAGAAAACAAGTAAAACACACTTCTCTAGGTGAAGAAAGAATGTAGAAAACTCCTTAGTAAAACAGCGTGGAAATAAAACCATGAAATAAAAGCAGGAACGATTCATGCTATAAGATTGGAAGAAAAAACCATCAGTTATACACTGAGGCGTGCAGCCGTAAGGGGGCAAAAACATTAGTGTGAAAAGCAAGTGACCAACATCATTTTCTACACCTGTGATGAAAGAGTGAAGAGAGTGAAGAAACTGTTTGTACAAAGGAGGCGAAAAAGTCCCGTGTAAAGAGTGGAAAAACACACTCTAAAACACCCGGACAAAGAAAATCCCTGAGAATCACCCAAAGCGGCACTCAACCTCGAGGAAATACTTGGCAAAGAATTGTCAAACAATTTTTATCAAGGCGAGCATACGTGGTAAAGAAAATGTTTGCACCACGAGTGGAAATGCCTCAGACAAATAACTAAAAGCGACACTATAGCCAGAGTTCAAACTCACCAGTAATTCACTGGAAGCAGCAGTAACTGAATACCCAAGTGCTTTAGGAAACAAGTAAGAACTCACTTCCTTCTATGTTAGGAGGAACGAATGGTAAGAAAGGACCGGTTTAAAAGCCGTGCAATGCTGAAATGGTTGCATTAAAGCAAAAAAAAAATACCTGTGATGGGACCATAGTGTAATGCTCAACCAGACAGCAGGAAACAATCCACACGAGTTGCACAACAAGTGTAAATATAATTCCTTGTTCTCCACTGTAAGCGCAGAGTGGGAAGAAAAAGGGGTTTCTCTGTAAACAAAATGCGGGGCGGAGAATCCCCTTGAAAGGGCGCGTACGGCTTGACCCGCCAGCAGAGTCGAGTCCAAAGCACTAGGAATTCGCTGGCAAACGCAACCCTAACACCAACAGGACACACAAGTGCGAGTCATTTTGCAAAAGTGGAAGGGACAGGCAGTCTGCTTGCACAAGAAGGGGCGTGGTTGTTACATTGGGGTGATATGAATGAAATTGAGGAGTCAGGAACTCTGAGTAGACAGCAGTGTTTTAGCGCACCTCTGGGTACTCATTTGCAAAAGTAGCCATGCGCTATATAAAAGAGCTTGGAAACCAAGTGTAAATAATTTCCCATCATGTGTGACGCACGGGGGGAAGAATGAAGTTGAGTTGTGCAAATGCGAAGAATATCACCGAGGAAAGAAAGAAACGGCAGAAAGCGGCGCTTCTGCCCAAATCTTAGAAAAAACACTCACTCTGTGGACGGAAAGGCTGGCATTTCAACGGTAGGAAATACTTGGAAAAGAGCGGTGGAAAGCCTTTTCTCAATGTGAGGCATTGTTGAGGGAAGTGTTTTGCACAGAGTGTGGACATCCCTTCCAGTAGAGCAGGAAGCACACAACTGCACAGTTTTAAAACACCCCAGTAATTCAAGGGAAAGCAGCCATAACCCATCCATCAATGCGCTTTAGAGGAAAAACAAGAAAAAACTCACCGCCTACATGGGAAAAAGAATGTAGAAAGAGTGTTGAGTAAAATGCAAAGGAATAAGCCATGAGTTAGATTCACAAGTTTCAGCCCGAATACCCTATCGTCGCAAACTTCCAAAAAAGCACTCTTACTGACTTCACTACGAATCGCAGCTGGAAAACGGTACTAAATGTTGGAAACAAGGGAAATCTTTCTCTTGATCACTGTGTTTAATTTTAGTTGATTTTGTTACAAGTGCGCGTAGAGAATCATGGAAAAAGAGGTGCTTTATTAGCGATTTATGGTGGAAACGCCCATAGAAGAATATCTATCTTTGATGTCTTGTGAGTAAAATTTGACCCTATATGGTTCTAATACTTTCATTTGGAAAATAAAACCTATCAGCTCAGTTGGACATACACCTAAAAAGTGAGAGAAGGGCAAGTGCAAGTCTCAGTAAGGATGTTGTGATGGCCCGCAATAGATGTCTCAAATATTGGTGTTATATTCTAATTAACTCAAGGTATGGTTTGTCTCGGATAACAACACATACAGGTATACCATGGCAGAGCATTGGATGTCAATGAAATTTTCACTGAAAGCAGCAGTAAATGAACAGAACGTTAGAACACAATTGGAAAGCATTTGAAATGTGGAGGAAAGAGTGAAGAACATGTGGTTTGAGCTCAAGGGTAGATTTCAGTGCTGAAGGACCAATACTTACTCAAGAACACTTTTGAAAGCACTTTGAAATCCCTGGTCAGCAGCTCTAATCACTACACGACGGACAGAAGGCCGGTGTCAAATCACTCATGAACGATGAGGAAACATTGTACAAAGGGTCTGACAATGGTCGCAGTTTGTGCGAAGAGCAGAATCCCCCAGAGCACAGGTTACACACCAGTATAACCACGGAAAATCAGCAGTTATTGATAAAAAACTGACGTACGACAAGCAAAAATCACAGCGCTCTGGTGGAATAAGAAGCGGAATTGCAACAGTAAACGCTGCCAAGCATTGGAAGATAGGTGTAAATCATGTGTCAATGTGAGCACGGAGAGGAATAAAGAAGTTGGCCCAATGCAGGAAAATCCTGGTTAAGACCAGAAAGCACACTGTGCTGCAGTCCAAGAAATCACTGAGAAGCACGCAAAGCAGCAGTACACGTAGGAAATAGTTGGAAAAGAATAGGCAATCGATTTCTCATTTGACGACAGGTTGTCCAGTGGAAATCCTTTACATAAAGACAGGCACCGGACAGGATAGCACAGTCAGTAAAAACCACAGAATTACATTGCATAGGCAGCGAGTAACTGATCTCCAATGGTTAGAAAACAAGTAAAACACACTTCTCTAGGTGAAGAAAGAATGTATAGAAAAACCTTAGTAAACTGCGTGGATAACCATGAAATATAGCAGAACGCATGCTATAGATTGTAAGAAAACCATCTGTATTCACTGAGATGCAGCCGTAAGCAAAAAAATAGTGTGAAAGCAAGTGTACATCCTTTCTCACTGTGAGGAAAGAGTGAAAAACTGTTTGTAGCAAGGAGGGAAAAGTCCCGTGTAAAGAGTGGAAAACACACTCTACCCGTACAAAAGAAAATCACTGAGAATCACCCAAAGCGGCAATAAACTCGAGGGAAATACATGGCAAAGAATTGTCAAACATTTATCAAGGCGAGCAAGTGGTAAAGAAAAA
>JAJQQW010000198.1:0-11749 GCA_025583905.1 Ia io
GGGAAGTGATGACGTCACCAAGGGTAGGGCGCGTGGGCAGAAGCGCAAGTTGATCCCCAGGTGATATGATATGCGGCCAGGGGACCATCTGGGAGTGATGACCCCTCATCGAGGTTAGTTTCAGGTGTTAGGGTTAGAGAATTGCGGAACCGGCTAGGTTAGGTTAGGATAAGGGGTTCGGGCCAGCTAGGTTCCTACGCAGTAGGGCTACGTATAGTGTTAGGGTTCAGTTTAGGGACAGGGTTTTAAGGGGTCTACGGTTGGGTTTAAAGGAATACATTTGGGTATTCACAATTGCAATGAGCTGCAAGCGACTGGAAGAGAATGTGGGAATTGTACAACTCACAGAATTTACAACAAAGGATAAGACTAAAAGTTAAATATTTTAGGAAATGTGGCTTTCACACACTAGGAAATACATAATCCCCCCAAATAGCCCAAAGAATAACGAAAAACTGCATAAACCAATTTTTTGGCACCTGGTGAAATCCCTTTGTTTCCAAACAGCACAGACAAAGGCAGTGATGGGGACCACTTTTCTTACATTTTTAATTATTCCCCGTCTACAATATGTCGTTTTTGGCGTTTTTTCCGGGCAAGAACTGAAATTGTTGTAGAAAACACCTGAAAAAAATTATTCCCTTTTCCCTAGCCCCCCACCAATAAGTATGACCTTGAATTGAGAAATCAATAATGATAATTCCACAAAAGGTCCCTCTTAGGCTGAGTGGGGATTCCTAAAGAATGTGACTTTATATGGTGGTAAGATACAATTGCCGGGTAAATGACAACCAGGTGGGTTTAACATAAAATAAGTCTCGAGAGCTATAAAAACTCAACAGAACCCAGAGTTAGATTGAAGGTTATCAAGAAGTTGGGGAGCCCTTCACCCTTGAAGTAACTCTTTGTTATTCCAAAAGCAAAACCGAAAACAAACTGTAAAACAAATATTTGAAAAACTGAAGGAATTTTAAAAACTCCCAAAGCACTTTGAAAGGTAGGATAGACCTTTTTCCAAGTGGAAAAAAACGTATTAAGGAGCCAGGGAAATTTGAAAAAAAAATCGCCCTGTTTATAAAACAAACCCAAATTGGGAATTCAAATAACAAATGGGAAAAAACAAAAAAAAATAAACAAAAAACACAGGAAACTAAAAAGTTGGACATCCAAAAAAAAAAAAACACTAAACACAAACACAAAGAAAACAAGGCAAAACACACCAAAACAGCACAAAAAAGAAATAAACAAATCAACAAAAGACTAAAAAAAAACCTAAATTTAAAACCAAACCACTAAAAATGACACAAACAGGACACTGAGGAGAAACGAAAAAAAACAAAAACAAAAAATATCGCACAGCCACATTTTTTTGGGCCCATAAACAAACAACAACAATCACTACAAGAAAACAATAAAATACCAGCTTTGAAAATAAATAAACACAACCACAACACCGTTAAAACACATTAATAAAAAAAATCACACACGTTCAAAAAAAAAAACTGGGCAAAACGCTATGCAAAAACAACAAGGGGAAAAAAAAAATGCCAAAACAAAAAAAAACAAAAAAAAACACCACAAATATAACGGCAGAAAAAAACTAAGAGCCTGTTACACAGGGAACATAAATACGACAAAACAAAAAATAAGGAACAAAACCAAAAAACACCACTTAAACAGTTAGAAAACCTAGTGCTTTTTTATTTTCCCCAAAGTAGTTGGGGTTAGCATAAAAAAATGTTGCACATAACAAAAAAAAAATGCACGTAAAAATGACCCAGGTGATAAAACATAAACAATAAAAACATACCATCAAAAAACAAAAACAAACCAGCCGTGGGGATGGTTCTCCCCCCCCCAGAGTTGGGGCTCTGAAAAAAGCTTCTTGAGAATACGTTTTAAAAAAAGCCACCCTGAAAAAAAAAAAAAAAAGAATTAAAAAAAACCAACATGGGATAAATTCGTAAATCCATAAGCGCTTGTGAAAAAGAACCAAAAGATATTTTTCCAAGACACAAAAAAAAGTTTTTGATAAAGCTAGGTAATATTTGGTAAAAAAAACAACAAAAAAAAAACATAAAAAAAATAAAAAAAAACAAATAGGGGCAAAAAAAGCCCGAAAAAAGGATTTCTGGGAATAAGAAAAATGGGAAAACACAAGACAACCTACGGGAAAAAATTTATTTTTCAACTATGAAAATAACCCAAAACAAAAACAAATATAACACAACCAAAACAAATGTAAAAACAAGGGGGAACAAACCACCTAAGTAAAACAAATAACCCACAACAACAATTAAATCTATAAAAGGACCACGAAAACACAACCCAACAAAAATGTTTTTTTTTCCATATAAACCCAAGGACTGAAAAAAACATCGTGGTTTCAACACAAAAAAGAAAGCACAGGGTTTGGCTAATACTGAGGTTACAGGGGAGATAATAAAGGGACAATTGGAGTTTTTACACGCACACCCCCGTTTATTTTTTTTGAATAACCAAAAAAATTTCTTTTTTCCCCTGGGGAGCTACTAGAAAAACACAGTTATGGGGAAAGGTTATTTGGAGGGTACAAAACTACAGAAAATGAAACAAAAATGGTTAGTTCTTTTGGCTGTAGTGTTTCCAAGTAAGTTTGGTTGTTTTTCATTTTTGCGACTTTTTAAAAAAAGTTTGAATTAGAGTTAATGCGGGGGGTATTAGGTCACTGTAGTAACAGTGTAGTCACAAGCACAACTAGATCACTACAATGAATAGCCAGGAAGCTAACAACTCCAAACTAGAAAGATGTGGGGGATTTCTTAACACACAATACTTATCTTAGATTCTCTCAGATCTAACTCACATTTTGTCACGGCATAATCATATTTCATCCAGCTAAACCTGTACATTTTTGACATAAATTTTTAGGGCAAGTTATGTATTTATCCTAAGGCGCTGTTGAAACTAGTAATTTTCTTTTTCCCTACTTTTCAAGTATCAATCATGAATCAATATAAATCAATGTGCTGGTACTATTTGTAATGTTAAACTTCGGCTTGGTCCTGCCTAAAAACCATTTAAATTGGGAATATCAGACCAAAATTGAAGGGAAGGCGTATGGGGGGAGCTCCCACTGGGGGGAAAAGTGTTAAGGTGGACTCCCAACAATCTCAACTATTTGGGGGATATTCCACCTCATAAATTTGATATATACGAAAAACATACCCTTTTGGGTGTAGAATGTATTAAGGGGGGGGGGAAATTTGCCTTTTTTCCTAAAACCAAATTGAATTCGGGATGGGGAGCTGTATGACTCTAAGAAATGTTAACTCGTGAATAGAGGCCCCTTATGACATCTGTCTGAACCCACTGTGTTTCAACTCCAGACTAGTAAAGGAGGATCGTGTTCTTCAAATATGAAGTACATATTCCAATAGCAATATCCGGTAGTTTGGTTAAAATTGGCTCTGTTACAAAAATTTATAAAACTAAACCAGGACAACTGGGACAATTGAGGTTTTGGGGCGGCATTAGAGATGCTTTTAGGAGAAATAGTAAACACTAAAAATTCATTTCCTGTGACTTAAATCATATAAAGTTGTAAACTACCCCGGTTACAGTGAGGGTTAGGCTACGTTCTAGTAATTTAAGGGGGGACATCCGTATACACCAACCGTTAAATAAAATACTATCAACTCATCGCAACACCACGAGGTTCAAAGCGCTGGTGGATTGGTGATATATTTTTAGCATCGTACAGTGGGTGGAATTGGGGGAACCCCCGACTGGGTGAGGTGGGCTGGTTATTCGGATGTGGACTGCAATTCAAAATCTTTATAGGTTTAGTTTTTGGTGGTTTTAAAGGGGTGGTTATATTTCACATGATTCACTTAGGTCTCAAAAAATACGCCATCCAAATTTAGAGGTTTACCTAAATTATATAAGGGTTCGGGCTAGCTAGGGGTACTTTTAAGCCCTAATATGGTAATTAAGGGGTTGGTTTAGGGTTAGGGGTTCAAAGGGGATGGGAGCGAATTGCCTACTGGTTAAATGGTTTAGGGGTTTTAGTAGGTTTCTGTTTTAAATTTAACCTTGGTAAGCTTCACATGACTCACCATAACAAAGGTAGCAAACCGAGCCCCTGGTCCCATATAATGACTTCCAGACCTGCTTATATGATTCATGAGAGTTTTATCTCTTTTCCAGGTAAGAATGATGTGGGGAAATTACCTTAGGAATAAGTGGTTCCCTAGTACAGCTCAGTACCCACAAAGGTTATATTAATACATGTCCATAGTCACGGGTGTATAACATTCGTTTTCCACAATGCATACTGAATCACCTGACCCATGGATGTACAACTCAGAATTTGTTTCTCAACTAAATCTCGTTAAAAATATCGTGAACAAGCTGAAATACTATTCGCAATAGACGAATAACTGACCACTCTTTTTGCATTTTCCCTAAATCTTCAAACACTGTAACCATTGGCACTATTAACATGTATTTCGGTGGAAAAAAGGATTTGTTGTGAAAAAAAGATTTGTAAACACTTGAAAAATTCATTTTTTCCCCAGAAGCTTATTAGAAACAGTATGAAAAGTAATTGTATTGAAGAACACTAAAGAAAGTGAAAATAAAAGTGGGTAGTTAGGGGCTTTGTTTTCCAAAGTAGTGTTTTTTTTAAAATGCGCCTTTTAAAAAAGCCGGTTATGAACAACCCGTGTTAAACATGGAAAAAAAACACTCTCAGAGCTCAAAACAACAGGGACCTGTGGGGGGATGGAATGTTCCAAGTGGTCTCTTCTTAAAAAAACTCCTTGGGGAATACGTTTTTTTTTAGAAACACCAAAACATCTTTCTCTTACTGGAATTTTGAAAATTACTTGGGAATAGTGGATATGTTTCCAAAGCCCGCTGTGAAAGGTAGGGATATTAAGGGAATGACCCCCCCTTGCAAAGTGGTAATAAATGGGTTTAAGTCTTTGCTGGTTTATAATTTGTTAACAAAAAAACGCTGCTTTTTAAATAACCCAAATTGGAAATTTCCACAATTGAAGAAGCTTTGAGGAACTGGAAGGGAAAGTGAATACTATCCAACTCGGGAAAATTCCAAAATTGATAACCTAGGTGGCTGGTATGGTATAAGGAAAAAGTGCTTTCAAACACGAGGGAGTCGTACGTGAATAAAGTAAGGGGCCCTTCATATCTGTAACACATTTGTTTTCCATGACAAGGGTGGGGGAAGGAGAATCGTGTTTCAAGAAAAATAGAAACACCATTAAGAACCGAGTTTGGATTTACTTTGTGTAACATTTACATTTATAACCTTTCAGGGGGACAAATGGAGTTGGGCGTTTTTTTGAGAGAGAAAAACCTGGTTTGGGGGGCGGTTTAACCCGGACCGGTGGATGGGGGACGAATCACCAAGGGGGATGAGGGCCCACGTGGGGGGGGCAGGTCGGCTCAAGTGGATTCCAAGGTGTTTGGTGGCCAGGTGATTTGGATCCCCAGGGGGGGGGGGACCAGTTTGGGAAGTGATTGGCGACCCAATCAAGGCCAAAGTTTTCTGGTGTTTAGGGGTTAGGGTTAAGAGAGTGGTGGTTCGGTGCTAGGGTTAGGGTTTAGGATAAGGGGGTTCGGGGCTATGCTTAGGGGTTTCAGGGGCGGCAAGTCCAGGGTAGGGGGTCGGGTTTATTTTTAGGGGTTTGAGGGGGTTTATGGAGGTCGGGTACCCATGGGTTAATGGGGTTCCACGGTTTGGGTGTAGTAAACCCTTTGGGGGAAATTTTTCACAATGGAAATGAGCTTTCAAGCCCCTGGGACATATGGGGGAGTGTCGCCAACTGAGAATTCACAAACTCCCCAGAACTAGGGGGAAATTATTTTAGATAAAATGTGCCTTCATAACACAGAGATAATACATGTTTCCCAATCAGTTGGAATATTCTGAAACAGCACTGAATCAGCACCAACAAAATTTTGTTCCATGGGAAATCTTGTTTCAAACCGAGCTGAGAAAACCGGAGTGTTGGGACACTGTGTTTACAAATTTTTTTTTTTTTCCCATCAAAAGGCAGTTTTGGTGGTTTTATCCGGGAAAAAAGGAGTTGGTTGAAAAAACCTGAAAAAAACTAGAAATACAAAATTCTTTTTCCCAGAGCTAATAAAAACAATAGTTATGGAAAGTATTGAAGAACACTAAGAAATGAAAAAATGGTTAGTTTAGGCTAATGGTTCCAAAGTAAGTGTTTTTTTTTTAATGCGCCCCTTTAAAAAGCCGGTAATAAAGGGGTATGAAACACCCCGTGTTATTAACATGAAAAAAACTCTCCAGAGCTCAAAAAACAACAGACCCAATGTGGGATGTGATGTCCCCAAGTGGTCCTCCCCCCTAGAACTCTTGGGAATACGTTTTTTAGAAACCCCAAAACATCTCTTACTGAGAATTTTTGAAAAAAAACTGGGGTATGTATTTTCCAAAGCGCTGTGAAAAGGTAGGATTAGGACTTTTTCAAGTGGGTAATAAATGGTTAAAAGTGCTGGTATATTTTGTAACAAAAAAAAACGCTGTTTAAATCACCCAAAAATTGGAATTTCCACAATGAAAAGAAAGCTTGAGGAACTGGAAAGGAAAAGTGACCCCCTCCCTAACTCGGGAAAAAAATTCACAATTGATAAAACCTTGGGATTGAATGTATAAGAAAGTGCTTTCAAAACACGAGGAAATTACGTGGAATAAAGGGCCTTTTCATATCTGTAAAACACATTGTTTTCATGAAAAGGGAGATCGTGGTTTCAAAAGAAAAATAGAACCCGAGTTTTGATTACTTGTTTACATTTTATACTTCAGGGGACAATGGAGTTGGCGTTTTTTTGAGAGAGAAACCTGGTTAGCGGGCGGTTTCAACCCGGAAAAGTGATTGGACGTCCCTCACCAAGGGGGAGGGGGCCACGTTGTGGGGCAGGGCTCAAGTGATCCCAGGTGGATGATGGTGATTTTGGGCCAGGGGGGAGACCAGGGGCCTTGGGAGTGATGGAAACGTCATCAAGGGTTTAGTTTCTTGGTGGTTTAGGGTTAGAGAATTGGGTTGGTTTCGGGCTAGGGGTTAGGGGTTAGGATATAAGGGTTCGGGGGGGCCTAGCTAGGGTTTTCAGGGCGGCAGGTTAGGGGTCGGGTTTTTAGGGGTTAGGGGGTTTTTGAGGGGTTCTAGGTACATGGTTATTTTAGGGTTTTCACGGGTGTGTAGTAAAACCCTTGGGGGAATTCACAATGAATGAGCTTTTCAAGGCCCTGGGACAAAATGGTGGGGAAGTGTCGCACTGAGGGAATTTCACAAACTCCAGGGACTAGGGGAAAAATATTTAGGAGGAAATGTGCTTTCATGACACAAGAATACATGATCCCATCGTTCGTCTGGGAATATCTGAAACAGCCATTTTTTTTGTCATGGGGAAAAATTCTTGTTTTCAAAACACAGCTGAGAGAACCGAGTGTGGACCACTGTTTTTTACATTTTACTTTTTTCCCATCAAAAAAAGCCAGTTTTGGTGTTTCCGGGAAAAAGGAGTTTGGTGTGACAGTTGAAATCAAACTGAAAAAATTCATTTTTCCCCAGAGCTATAAACAAAAAAAGTATGAAAAAGTATTGAGAAAACACTAAGAAATGAAAAAATGTAGTTAGGCCGTAAGTGTTCCCAAGTAGTGTTTTTTTTAATGCGCCTTTAAAAAAGCCGGCTGTATGGTATGAACACCACCCGTGTTTAAACATGAAAAAAACTCTCTCAGAGCTCAAAAACAACAGACCTGTGGACCTGTGTGTGGTTTCAAGTGGTCTCTAGAAACTCTTTGGAATACGTTTTTTAGAAACCCAAAACATCTCATCTCTACTGAAATTTTGAAATACTGGGGGAATATGTTTTTCCAAAAGCGCTGTGAAAGGTAGGGATAGGACTTTTTCAAGTGGGTAATTAATGGTTAAAAGTGCTGGGTATATTTGTAAAAAAAAAACGCTGTTTTTAAAACCAAATTTGGGAAATTCACAATGAAGAAGCTTGAGGAACTGGAAGAAAGTGACTCCTCCAACTCGGGGGAAATTCCCACAATGATAACCTAGGTGAAATGTATAAGAAAAGTGCTTCAAAAACACGAGGAATACGTGAATAAAGGGGCCTTTCATATCTGTAACACATTGTTTTTCATGACAAAGGAGGATCGTGTTTCAAAAGGAAAATAAAAACCGAGTTTGATACTTTGTTACACATTTATACTTCAGGGACAGTTGTGAGTTGGCGTTTTTTTTTGAGAGAAACCTGGTTAGGCGGGTTCAAAACCGGAAGTGATGATGACGTCACCAAGGGGGAGGGGGCCCACGTGGGCAGGGGCTCAAGTGATCCCAGGTGATGGTATTTTGATTTGGCCAGGGGGACCGGCTGGGAGTGATGACGTCCATCAAGGTTAGTTCTGGTGTTAGGGTTTAGAGAATTGGTGGTGTTCGGGCTAGGGTTAGGGTTTTAGTTAGGGATAAAGGGTTCGGGCTAGCTAGGGTTCAGGGCAGGCGCAGGTTTAGGGGTCGGTTTTTAGGGTTTAGGGGTTTTTGAGGGGTCTAGGTACATGGGTTAGGGGGTCACGGGTTGTAGTAACCTTTGGGGAATTCCACAATGAATGAGCTTCAAGCCCTGGGACAAATGGGAGTGTGTCGCACTGAGAATTTCAACAACTCCAGGACTAGGGGAAAATATTTTAGAAATGTGCTTTTCTTCAACACAAGAATACATGTTCCCAAATCGTCTGAATATCTGAACAGCACAATTTTTTGTCATGGGGGAAATCTTGTTCAAAACAGCTGAGAACCCGAGTGTGACACACTGTTTTTACATTTTACTTTTCCCATCAAAAAGCAGTTGGTTTGTTGTTTTCCGGGAAAAGGAGTTGGTGAAAAACACTGAAAAAAAATTCATTTTTCCCAGAGCTATATAGAAAACAGTATGAAAGTATTGAGGAAACACTAAGAAATGAAGAAAAAAAATGGGTAGTTAGGCTAGTGTTTCCATTCCAATAGTAGTGTTTTTTAATGCGCCTTTTAAAAAGCCGGTATGACACCCGTGTTAACATGAAAAACTCTCTCAGAGCTCAAAAACAACACAGACCCTGTGGGATGTGTCAAGTGTCTCTAGAAACTCTTTGGAATTACGTTTTAGAACCCCAAACAACTCTACTGAATTTTGAAAAATACTGGGAAATATGTTTTTCCCAAAGCGCTGCTGTGAAAGGTAAGGATAGACTTTCAAGTGGGTAATAATGGTTAAAGTGCTGGTATATTTGTAAAAAAAAAAAACGCTGTTTAAAACCAAATTGGAATTCACACCAATGAAAGAAGCTTGAGTCACTGGAAGAAAGTGACTCTCCTACTCGGGAAAAATTTCACAATGATAACCTAGGTGAATGTATAAGAAAGTGCTTCAAACACGAGGAATACGTGAAAAAAAGGGGCCTTCATATCTGTAACACATTGTGTTTCATGACAAGGGAGATCGTGTTTGTTTCAAAGAACAATAGAAACCGAGTTTTGATACTTGTGTTACATTTTTATACTTCAGGGACAATGAGTTTGGCGTTTTTTTTTTGAGAGAAACCTGTTTTAGGGGCGGTTTCAAAACCGGAAGTGATTGACGTCACCAAGGGGGGAGGGGCCACGTGGGCAGGCTCAAGTGATCCCCAGGTGATGGTGATTTTGGCCAGGGGGACCAGCTGGGAGTGATGACGTCATCAAGGGTTTAGTTTCTGGGTGTTAGGGGTTAGAGAAATTGGTGTTTCGGGGGCTAGGGGTTAGGGTTTAGGATAAGGGTTCGGGCTAGCTAGGGTTCAGGGCGCAGGGTTAGGGGGTCGGTTTTAGGGTTAGGGGTTTGAGGTCTAGGTTGGTTTATGGTTTAGGGGTCACGGGTGTAGTAACCTTGGGGAATTCACAATGAATGAGCTTCAAGCCCTGGGACAAATGGGAGTGGTGTCGCACTGAGAGAATTCACAAACTCCAGACTAGGGAAAAAATATTTAGAAATGTGCTTTCATACACACAACAAGAATACATGTTCCCCAATTCGTCTGAATAATCTGAAAACAGCACAAATTTTGTCATGGGGAAAAAAAATGTTTGTTTCAAAACAGCTGAGAAGAAACCGAGTGTGTGACACTGTTTACATTTTTTTTTTTCCCATCAAAAAGCATGGCCAGTTGGTGTTTTCCGGGAAAAAGGAGTTGGTGAAACACTGAAAAATTCATTTTCCCAGAGCTATAGAAAACAGTATGAAAAAGTATTGAGAACACTAAGAAACTGATGAAAATGGTAGTTAGGCTAGTGTTTCCAAGTAGTGTTTTTTAAATGCGATTGCCTTTAAAAAGCCGGTCTCCCGGATATGACACCCGTGTTAACATGAAAAACTCTCAGAGCTCAAAAAAACAACAGACCTGTGGGATGTGTCAAGTGTCTCTAGAACTCTTGGAATACGTTTTAGAACCCAAAACAATCTCTCTACTGAAATTTTTGAAAAAAATACTGGGGAATATGTTTCCAAAGCGCTGTGAAAGGTAGGATTAGACTTTCAAGTGGTAATAATGGTTTAAAGTGCTGGTATATTTGTAACAAAAAAACGCTGTTTTAAACCAAATTGGGAAAATTCACAATGAAGAAGAAGCTTGAGGTCACTGGAAGAAAGTGACTCCAACTCGGGAAATTCACAATGAATAACCTAGGTGAATGTATAAGAAAGTGCTTCAAACACACGGAAGGAATACGTGAATAAAGGGCCTTCATATCTGTAACACATTGTTTTCATGACAAGGGAGAGATCGTGTTCAAAGAAAATAGAACCGAGTTTGATACTTGTTACATTTATACTTCAGGGACAATGAGTTGGCGTTTTTTTGAGAGAAACCTGGGTTAGGTCGGGTTCAACCGGAAGTGATGACGTCACCAAGGGGGAGGGGGGGCCACGTGGGCAGGCTCAAGTGATCCCAGGTGATGGTGATTTTGGCCAGGGGACCAGCTGGGAGTGATGACGTCATCAAGGTTAGTTCTGGTGTTTAGGGTTAGAGAATTGGTGTTCGGGCCTAGGGTTAGGGTTAGGATAAGGGTTCGGGGGCTAGCTAGGGTTCAGGCGCAGGTTAGGGGTCGGTTTAGGGGTTAAGGGTTTGAGGTCTAGGTACATGGTTAGGGTCACGGTGTAGTAACCTTGGGAATTCACAATGAATGAGCTTCAAGCCCTGGTGTCTATAGAACTCTTGGAATACGTTTTTTGAACCAGAACATCTTACTTAATTTTGAGATACTGGGAATATGGATCCAAAGCTCTGACCTAAAAGGTAGGTTAGACTTTCAAGTGGTAATAATGATTTAAGTGCTGGGCTATATTTGTAAAAAAAAAAAAGATTTAACCAAATTGGAATTCACAATGAAAGAGCTTCGTGTCACTGGTATAAAGTGACACCAAATCGGGAAATTCACAACGATAACACCTAGGTTGATATGAAAGAACGTGCTTCATTCAACTAGAAAAATACGTAAATATAAGGGCCTTACTATCTGCTAAAACATTCTTTCATGAAGGATGGTCGTGTTCAAAGAAGTAGAACCAGAGTTGGATACTTTACATTTATTATTCAGGGTCATATGTGATTGCGTTTTTGAGAGACACTGGTTAGGGCCTTTTTTTTTTAAACTGAGGAAGTGATGGACGTCACCAAGAGTAGGGGCCGCGTGGGCAGGCTCAA
>JAJQQW010001964.1:0-10228 GCA_025583905.1 Ia io
TATATATATTTTAATCATGGCCTGTGGAAGAGTCATCAATAAAATGAGAAAAATGAAGAAGATCAAAGTTACTGGAGAGTAAGGTAGTGAAGCATTCCTCTTAAAATAAAGGACTGGGGTAGTAAAGAAAAAGAGAAAATCACAAAGGAGAAATATGAGGAGGGGAAAAAGCATCCACGTTGGGGTTTTGAGGAAGAAATGAGCTTAGCATGATAATGGTGGAGGGGGGGAAAAACTTGTTTTGTTGAAGAATCAAGTGATCCCACTGGGTCAATTGGTGGACCTGTTGATCAAGTTAAATAGAATCAAGATGTGAGAAATTTGGCCAGATATAACTTTTTTTTTTTTGAGCTTAACAGAATGGTTTCATTGGATTGATAGGGTCTGGGGAGGGTTTCATCTTTTAGGTGGGTAAAATTATTTACAAATGCAACATGTTTTTTTTTTGTTCTGGTGGAACTGATCCTAATAGGTGAGAAAGATAGGTTAATACGTAACTTTGAGGGGAGGCAAACTAATGGAAATAGAGAGGGGGGAAGGGAAAAAGGTCCTTGAAACTGGAGAAGGGAAAGTGGAAGGGAGTAGTTTTTTTTGAAAAGGTTGAGGATATGTTATAATTTTTATTGTTGGACAATGACTCAATCCATAGGGAAAGAGAGGTTAATTACAGAAACTAAGTGCCCTGGGTACGGTGAGGAAATTGAGAGATCTGGTACCTGAGTGGAGGGGGGGAAAATGGACCTTGGGCAGAAGCCCAGACATTAAGCAGAAATTATACCGGCACGGTACACGATTGAATCGAATGTTTGAGTGGGTGAGAGAGGATAAGGATATGGCATTCTTTTAAGTATTCATATACCTGAGCCAGTACCACTTTCTTTAATGCAAATCACTTTAAGTAACCCATACAAAATCTTTCTTTTCAGTCTTCAGGACATTTACAAAAATTGTTCTCTTTACATTTTGTCACTGCTTCACTTCTGGATTTCCTCAAGGTTAGGAGTAGCGGGGTTTTGATGGAGGAAACTTGAGGCGTTAGGGGAAGGAAGAAAGCTGGTGAGAGGAAAAATGTATTCTCTAGAGCAGGAAGAGGGTGAAATTATTGGGAAAATAGAGTACAGATCAGCCCCATTGGCATGTGTGGTGATGGAAACTTAACATTATAACAATAAAGTACAGTTTGCAACATTTTCTTGAACGAGGCTCAGCAGTTTGCCTGCAGGCTGAAATAGAATCAAGGGTTTTAGGACCAACCAAGTAGATAGAGAATTTATTTAAACAAATAACTATGAAGCCATATTTAAAAACAAAAGGGAACAGCTAAGGGATGGGGAGGGGCCTGTTTTTAAACACCAGGGAATCTAAAGCTGAGTGGGAGGAAGCAGAGGCACGAGTGGATTATCAAGTAGTGTGACAATGGTACTGTTTTTTTTTTTTTTTGTATTTTTTTTTTTTTTTTTTTAATTAATTATTTTTAAAACCAATTTTTTAACAGCACCATGGGTAACACATTATCCACCAAGCTTAATTGTGATTATTTATAGAAATTCGTGGGCATAATAAGACACCAAAGAAAAATAGCCAAATTGTCACTCTAACATCTTTTTTCAGGGAACCATTTTTAAAATTGCAATGTCTTCATTTTCTTTCCCTTAGGAGCGCTCACTTTTTCCTTCCATGGTCCTATTTTCCTTCCCCAGTGGGTGTGCTTGATGTCAGCCAGGACTTTTAAAGAAAGGCTCCATCAAGTTTTTTTTTTTGGGTGTCATTATTTATAGTAACCTGCTCCAGTAATCTCTTGAGAGTAACTGCTGTACTATCCCATGATTAACTATCCTGCATGAATCTCTAGGTCATCACAATACACACTTTATTAACATGTCAGGCTCAATTTTATTATTAGAGAACTAGAAGGTGTATAAGAAGGTCAAGTACCCTTTTCCATATCGCTATTTGGGTTAATACAGTACAGCATGATACATGAATTTTGAATTGCTGAACTTTTGGCAAAAGAGCACTTGTGTAAAAAAATCGTTTTGCTACCATGTAAGATCCTTAGTGACATTTAAGCATTGTAGGAAATGCGTGGGGTTGAAAAAAAAAAATATCAATTTTAATAAAAAAAAAAAAAAAGATTTAAAATATATGTTGAAAAATTGAGGGACTATTTAGTCTTGTAATTCAGATCAATAATAATAATAATAAAATTAATTATTTTGCTTCATTTACAAGCATAGTTTTATTGCCCTTACATGGTATGAGGTACTAAAGGATAGGAGTAAAATGAACATGGGTAGTCCAACCTGGGCTATCACCAGAAAGAGGTGTCTGTGAAAGAAAGACATAAAAGCAATTTTTAAGAAATAAAATTTAAAATTAAAATACTGAATTAGTTGCTATGAATTTAAATATATAGATAGATACTATGCTGGATGGAGGGGAAGAGGCTTATATTGATACTAGAGGCCTGCTGGATGCATGACATTCATGACTCGAGGGGGCGGGGCCTCAGCCTGTTTCTTCGCCTCTCACAGTCTGGGACCTAGGCGGAATGTGCGCCTGCTGGCGGAAGGCAGGAGAGGCTCCCGCCACCACTATGCACTCACCAGCCATGATGCCTAGCTTCTGGTGAAGTGGCACTCCCCCTGTGGGAGTGCACTGACACGGTGTGCAAGTCCTGCAATTGAGTGTTCTTCCCCTCTGGTGGTTTTCAGTGTGCGGTCAGAGCATACCTGCCGTTTTGTTGTTCCACCATTTGGTTTTTTTGATTTGCAAATTAGTCCTTTTTATTATTTAGGGATAAATAATTCAGGAGGGCCATTCCTTTCTAGAGCACTTACTATGTACACTTCAGCCTAATGGACACTACACATTTTTTTAAATTCTTTTCACCCAGTATTTTTTCTTAATTATTTTCATCCACACACTCTCTGATATTATTTTCAATTTTATAGATTAAAAAAAAAAACACACCTGAGAGGTTTTAGTTAGATTAATTTAAATAAATCTTGACCAAAGTAAAAAGTCACTTACCTAGAAAGAAGGTGCTGCTGGATCATATCTAACATTTTCTTAATCAATCTTCAAATTTATGTTAAAAATTCTGCCCTCTTTTACTGGCCCTTTGGAGTATTATTCATTGTGATACCTTAATTTAATTATACAGTATACCCTCTCAAAAACATGCAGCAGGTATTATGCCTGTATGCTAGATGCTTTTTTTCTATGTCAATGCTACACCTTTCAGTCTTCTATAGGGATCTTTTTAAAAATGCGGGGAACTGGGGTTCGAAAGTTTAACAGGCTACTACATAGGGATGGGCATTCAGATCTGTCTTTATGGTTTTCCACTTGGACCCTCATGCACTTTGCAGGGGTTTCTGAAAGGCGCGAGAAAACGGTGTGCCCCAGACGACTTCTCTAGCAAATGTTTCTTTATCAAAATTTGGCCAATGCACATGGCTTTCACTGAGCAGCAAGCATTTCTTCCCAGCACACTGCTCCTATAATTGTAGAAAAATAACCTATTGGTGTACATGGTCCTACCTCCAGCACCCTTTTCAACAGGTAACAATTTTTATAACTGGGAAATGCAATGTATCTCTCACACAATTTTAAGTCTGTTAGAAGGTTTTACCATTACATTATACCACAATGTGCATTCTGAGGGAAAAAGTAGGGTTTTTTATAAATTATCTTTAGAAGTTTTGATCATGTACTTTTTGAATCCTTGGGTTTTTAAGTTATATGTAATACTCAGTCACCAAAAATGGTGGACTCTCTTAATTCAGTGAAGTTGTTTTCTTTTAATATTTTAAAAAAGATTTTGGGACCTTATACACAGATGGAATTTCTGATCTAGGGGCCCACCATTCTAGAAAAAAACTTGGATTATATCATGGATTTAATTCTAACATTCCCATTCTTGATCTTTTGCTATTTTTTTTTAAAAGATTTATATCCGGACATGTTTACTGTATAGGGGGGGGGGAGTCTCACCCAAAATTGTTTACATTTATTTTTATTTTTTTTAAATATATTTTTATTGATTTCATGAGCGGAAGGAAGAAGGGAGGGAGAGATATTATAACATTCCATGATGAGAGAGAATCATGGAATAGTCTTCCCCCCTGCAAGTCCCCCACTGGGGATCAAAGCCACATCCAGGCATGTGCCCCTTGGACCGGGGGGAATTAATTGAACCTGGGATCTTTCAGTACCCAGGCCAACGCTCGATCACTGAGCAAATGCTTAGTGGGCTAAAATTTTAATTAAACATATGAAAATTCTCTCAATACTTGTTGGTCAAGATTACTTACAGATTTATTTGACATTATGTCAAATCCTATTGAAATGTTTTAAAATTATATTTTTATTAGCTCCTCTTATAATCTCTCACCTTGTTTAACATTCGAAATCGTTCCACAACCTGTATAGAATTTTTATGCGTTTTTATTTGACCAAAACTGATGACAAATGCAGGGGAGCAAGATCTTTCAAATGCTCCAGGAAAAATAATAGTTGGTGCCGCCTCTTGGTATATGCATTTGAATTTAAAGAGGGGGAATAAATGTAAGGAGATTACACAGAGGACGGGGAAAAAGGCAACTGCAGGGATTTAGATTACAGAATAGTAAAGTATAAGAAGATTATGTGACTCCTCTTGAGGGTGTCTTTGGCTTATCTCAAAGGTTAATATCTTTATGGTTGTTAACCTAGTATTGCACTAGGATACCAGTTGGACAGGACTTGCTTAAGGCAAAAGATAAGCCTTTTCCCACAATTAGACCTTGCCCAAGGGTCGGGGATATTTTTGAGCAGATCACCCTTGATGGATAACTTTTCTGTAGGAATCTACTCCCCCTTTTTTTTCTCCACAAACCACATACAATTTTTTTTTTTTTATTAGTCATTTTTTCAATTACTCACTCCAGTCTATTTTCGTAAAAGTTATCTATTTATTTCTTTAACTCCTTTTTATTCAAATGGATTGTTTTCATATTATATACAATGTTTTCCTGGATTTTGAATTATAAAAAAAAACTATTATTCTCTCCTTCTGCAGGGAGAAAAAGCTTTATGTACTTTTAAACATTTTAATAGTTTTTTTTCTTTCATACTTTGTTTTTAAAAGTCCCTCCACTTTGTGTTTGTATTTAAAGTTGCAGTATTTTTTAAAGTTGAATGGGGTTTTATTTTAAAGTTGGCCTGACGATAACTTGAGTTTCCACTGTGTTAAATAGCCTTGCTTTTTCACCGGATTACCAGGGTATTTTCTTCTTATTAATCTTGTCTGGTATCCTGTTTACTTCTTTTATTCTGAAGATTTACTTTTTTGTTTTGTTTTAGCTTTGTGGCGACGCAAAAATGAAGTCCCTCATGTGTTTTACTTTATTTTTATTTTACTTTGAGAGCCCTTTGATGAAGTGGAGACAGTGAAATATAGCAGGGGCTTAGATTAGAAGATGCAGCAGGATGAGCCTAGGGGCGCTCTGGCTGCTAGGAGAAGCTGCAGAGAGATGGAGCAGGTGAGTGATGAGCGATGGTGGGGCCTGCTGATGGCTCACTAGTGAGGGGGTAGTAGGGGGGGTAAAAGGCACAGTGACCGGAAGTGAGCAGGGGCTGCTGCCACTCACTAAAAGGTGTTAGAGGGGGGTGTCTTGGGGACAGGTTCAGGGGGAAGCCCAGGAGAACTGCACTGCCCCCATGCTGTCCTGATTGCGTTTCCTGCGACCCTAGAACTTAGTGGGGGAAGGCACGCTTGAGATAAAGGGAAATGGGGGGAAAAGGTGGTGCGGCCCCCTGCTCAGAGGAGAGGCTCGCCTGTGTATAAAATTCTACATATTTTACATCTGGATTCTGGGATGAGGTTTACATAGTTCAATTCTTTTTAATTTCCTTTGTTCTCCATTTCTATCACCTCGTATTTTAAAATTAATCTTCCTTTTTTCCTGCCACTGGAAATTAATGACTTAACTTCCCATTTTCAATTTTTTATATAATTTTTATTTTTTTTAAATTTTTATTGGTGAGGGATAGGATTATTACAGGATGTCCTCTTTTTCCCTCTATAGCTCCCTTCATCCGGTTCCTACCCACCCCAGGCCTTTGCCACCCTTATTGTCCTGTGTCCATGCGGTGGTTTAATGCATCCATGCATTAAAGATCTTTGTCTAATTCTTCCCACACCCATCCACACCCCCTTCCCTCTAGAAAATCGATACGGTCCTGTCTATTACCTTTCATGCTCTGATTTATTCCATTCACCACGTTTTTTTTCTGTTCATCAGATTTTTTTTTTTATTTATTTGGGATTTTAGATTTACTTGTTGATAGATATGCTATTTGTTGTCACTTATGTTGTTCATAATATAGTTTTTTATCTTTACCTTTTTCTTCTTCTTCCTCTTCCTTAAAGCGATTTAGACCTTTAGGCGGCCCCGGCATTCATTTATAATACTGGTTTGGTGGGGGTGAATATAGAACTCCTTTAGCCCTTTTTCTTGTCTGTGAAGCTCTCCTTTGTTGACCCTTCAATTCTGAATGATAGAGCTTTGATGGGTAGAGTAATCTTGGTTTGGTGGTTTTCTTGCTATTCAGCTCACTTTTTGAATATTTCTTGTTCACTCCCTTCTGGCCTGCATAGTTTAGTGAGAGGAAATCAGCTGACAGTCATTATGGGTACTCCTTGTAGGGGTTACCTTTTTCCTTGCTGCTTTTAAGCCTTCTCTCTTTTGATTCTTTTTGCCCTTGGCATTATACTTATGATTTGTGTCGTTATGTGGTCCTCTTTGGATTCCTCTTGTTTGGGGTTTTCTGAGCTTCCTGGACTTTTGTACGTTCTGTTTCTTTCATCAGGTAGGGGGGAATAAGTTTTTCTGTTCATTTATTTCTTCTAAATAGGTTTTCTCATTATCTTGTTTGGTTTGCTGTCTCTTCTTCTGGCACCCCATAATTTCAGGATGTTGGTACACTTGAATGTTGTCCCAAAGGGCCCCTTATACTATCTTCATGTTTTGGATTCTTTTTTCTTTTGTTTCTGGTTGGGTGTTTTCTTTTTTGCTTCCTGTATTTCAACTCATTGACTTGTCTTGGGATCTCTAGTCCAGTGGTCAGGCAAACTGCGGTCGCGAGCCACCATGCGGCTCGCGAGCTTCTGGTTTGCCGTTTCTGTGGATAATGAGTTTGCGGACCATTGACCCTAGACTCTCGAAGTTCCACTAATTTACAGGTGTTTGTTCTTGTAATTAAGGGCCCTATCCCAGTGGTCGGGAAAACTCACTCTAGTCACACAGAGTGGCAAACCGCAGCTCACAAGCCGCATTTGTGGCTGTTGAGCGCAAGTTTGCCGACCATGTTCTAGTCTACTGTTGAATCCCTGTACATTATTCTTTATTTCCGTCAATGTATGCTGGAATTTCTGGACTGGTCCTCTTTTCCCATTTTTTCTTTGGCATGTCGCACTCAAGATCCTTGAATGGGTCTTATAACGTTCCTCATGAGGTTTTCTAGTACATCCTTGAGTAACTCATTATAAAACTGTGGTTTTGGAAACTTATATCAGTTAGTTTGCTGTTCTTTCCATTTTTTCTTTGACATGTTTTTTATTTCTCCGCAATTTTGGCTGTTTCTTTGTGTTGTTTTTTTTTGTTTCTATGTATTGGGGTACCTGCTAAGTCTCTTTGAGATTGATAGAGTGGCCTTCGTGTAGTTAGGTGTCCTATAGGGCCCAAGTGGGCTCAGCCTCCCAAGTTGCCTGAGGTGGGACACAGCCCCACAAAACAAGCTTGATTGCCTGTGGTGGGGTTTGTCACTGGGAGGGAAGGAAATGAACTCCAGGCTCAAGGCTGTGGGGACCAGCTGTGGACTACAATGGGAGAGACTGCTGTGCAGGAGACACCTTATGGGGAGGACTTGCTTCAGTTGGGGCTTTGGTGCTACACTAGACGTTGCCCCCTTGAGTGTGTCACCTAAGTATGTGAAGCGTTTGTAATCTGGTATGGTCTCACCACTGAAACACTGGGTGTACACTGGCCCCCTCCTTTAGATTCTCCAAGGAGAGGATCAAAAGTCAACCACTGCATGGGCACCACCAAAAAAGGGAGCTACCAGAGAGATTGCAGCAGATTCCCCTCTTTGTATTGGTGTTTGGATAGTGCCCCGATGAGCCCCAGCTATAAAGCTAGGCAGGCTGGTGCTAAGCTTTTTAGGGGCTTCCCTGACCCAGCTGAGAGGCTTGTATGACAGGTGGTATTTTTAGGCTGGAAAAAAAAGGACAGGCCATTTTTCATATGCCAAAAAACCATTGTGCACAGCTTCGGTGGGTTTTATAAGTTGTGTTGTAAATTGGGTGGTGGTGGGGTCTCCCGGGAATATTCAGGGCAGAGTGAAACAGAATGTCTGCCAGTCCAGCCCTGCACTGGTGAGGTCCCAGCTTGGGAAACAATGAACCCGCTTGAGCTGTGAGCACCTCCATCTTGGAAGAAAGCTGCCCGTGTTCCTGCCCTGATGCCAGACAGTCCTATTTTACCCGTATGTGTCTGGGTTCCCCGAGCCTTGCCCAGCACTGGGGTTAAGAGGACAAGTGGGGAGCTTTGTTTAAATTTTAAGTTCGTGGTTGCCAGCCTTTTACAGTGGGAGCAGCTGGTGGTCTCTAGCAAGCCTGTGGTGTCACTCAGCCCCAATCCCACATGGTTTTTTTTTTTTTTACAGTCGTAGTATCTTTAATGCACTGTAGGACTTCTTTCCCCAGCTCTTTGGACCCTGGGCTGAGGTGGTCTAATGTGTGGGTCTGGAGGGACTCCTTGCTCTCCAGGTGGCCTCCAAAGAGGCGATCTCCTCCTGGTATTTAAAACTCGAAGCATATCCCAGGCACTGGCCCAGGCCCGTTCTGTGCTTCTGTACCTCCTCCAGTCTCGATGCTGCTTTTTCTTCCTTTATATCTCTTAGTTGTAGTACTTCCATCTCAGCCAGCTTTCCCGTTGGTTCTGGACTGATTAGTTGTTCACTGTATATTTTTAGCTGTTTTTTTTAATTTTTGAGTTGTGGTTGTGGTTGAGGCAGCAAAGTACAGGCATTTACCTAAGCCCGCCATCTTGGTTACTCTTCAATTCAATATTCTTGAGACTAAATTTGTTTTTTTTTTTTTTACTGTTTTCTAATAAACTTTCAGATTTTTTAATATTAATTTTTAAAAGATTATCAGCAAGCCCTCTTTTGTTTCTGTTTGTTCCATTAAAGCACCCCTTTAATCCTCAGTTTTTATGATCTGGTTTTTTATTTTATCTTTAGTTTTTTTTTTTTTTCATGGGGGATCCAGTATGGTTGTGTGGCTTGATGCATGTTTCTGGTGGGCCAGGCTGTTTTCAATATTTTTTAAGAGCAAAGCAAAAGTACCTCTAAATTAATCAGAAAATATCAGTTTATATTAAAATTATATGTTTTCATCATGTTTGATGTCCTTACATTCATTTTTTTT
This sequence comes from Ia io, assembly GCA_025583905.1. Taxonomy (NCBI): domain Eukaryota; kingdom Metazoa; phylum Chordata; class Mammalia; order Chiroptera; family Vespertilionidae; genus Ia; species Ia io. The sequence continues at coordinate 9,479 of JAJQQW010001964.1, forward strand.
TTTATTCATCTATGTATGATGGACTTCTGTCTAGGGAGTGGGTTATATTGAAAATTTTCACCCTACAGGGTAGAGGGATGGAGAACTGAGTGACAGGGACATCAGGAAACGGCAGCAAGGATTCAACGGGTAAGGGCGCAAAATGGAAAACAGGACCCCCAAGGTTTGCAAAGGTCCAAGTCGGCCCCAAACAAACCTCAATTGTCGAAGGTGGGCTAACAGCACCATGGAGAATAGGGGAGTGGGCAGGGCCCTCAGGGTTATTTGTCAGAGCCCTGCTCACCCGAAAGCTGCTCACAAACACTCAGGCCACTTGGTGCGTTGATCCAGACTCGCTCTTTGCTGGCAGACTCACCTGGACGCTTCGTTATGCTGTTACGGACCATGCCATCTACTGGGTTAAAGAATCTCTAGGAGGGGGCCCCAGAAGTTCTTTTAACAAGCACTGCAGGGGTAATTCTTCCACTCGGGAGATGTGGCAAGGGGTGATGGATAGCAGGAGGGACTTCGAGAAGGATTACTAGTTGCAGGGTGGGAGGTGGAGGCTGGACACTTAGCATGCAGATGGCTTATGGCACAGCAGTCACAGTGAACAGTGACGTGATGCTAGTGGTTGCACGTTAGAGGACATTTGGGTGAGGGCTATGTTCAACCCATTTTCGAAGTTGCCATGTGCTTTATGCAGGTTTGGTTCTGGCTCTGTTGTGGCTCATGCATTAAACAGGCCCACTACAACTTCTGGGCAAGAGG
>JAJQQW010001462.1:0-62465 GCA_025583905.1 Ia io
GGTTTCTGGATACCTCACAATTTCTTCCCTGAGGTTTGACGTTCTGATTGATGTTTCTCTGTTTCTGGACCTATTTCCCCCCCCGCCCCCCCCATCAGTTTATGTTGTTCATTATATTCCACAAATGAGTGAGATCATGTGATATTTATCTTTCTCTGCCTGGCTTATTTCACTAAGCATAATGTTCTCCATCTCCATCCATATTATTGCAAATGGTAAGAGCTCCTTCTTTTTTACTGCAGCGTAGTATTCCATTGTGTAGATGTACCACAGTTTTTTAATCCACTCATCTGCTGATGGCACTTAGGCTGTTTCCAAATCTTAGTTATAGTGAATTGTGCTGCTATGAACATAGGGGTGCATATATCCTTTCTGATTGCTGTTTCCAGTTTCTTGGGATATATTTCTAGAAGTGGGATCACTGGGTCAAATGGGAGTTCTATTTTTAGTTTTTTAAGGAAACTCCATACTGTTCTCCACAGTGGCTGCATGAGTCTGCATTCCCACCAGCAGTGCACGAGGGTTCCTTTTTCTCCACATCCTCACCAGCACTTGTCATTTGTTGACTTGTTGATAATGGCCATTCTGACAGGTGTGAGATGGTACCACATTGTTGTTTTGATTTGCATCTCTCTAATGATTAGTGATTTAGAGCAGGTTTTCATGTGTCTCTTGGCCTTCCTTCTGTCTTCTTTCGAAAAGTGTCTATTTAGATCAGTTGCCCATTTTTTGATTGGGTTGTTTATCTTCTTTTTGTTAAGCTGCATGAGTTCCCTGTAAATGTTGGAGATTAAACCCTTATCGTTGACATCATTGACAAATATGTTCTCCCATGTAGTGGGCTTTCTTGTTGTTTTATTGATGGTTTCCTTTGCTGTGCAAAAGCTTTTTATTTTGATGTAGTCCCATTTGTTTATTTTCTCTTTAGCTTCCATTGCCCTAGGAGCAGTATCAGCGAAGAAGTTCTTTTGGCATATGTCAGAGATTTTTCTGCCTGTAGATTCCTCTAGTATTTTTATGGTTTCCTGTCTTATGTTTAAGTCCTTTTCCATTTTGAGTTTATTTTTGTGTATGGTGTAAGTTGGTGGTCTACTTTCATTTTTTTGCATGTATCTGTCCAATTTTCCCAACACCATTTGTTGAAGAGACTGTCTTGACTCCATTGTATGTTCATGCCTCCTTTGTCAAATATTAATTGAGCATAGTGATTTGGATCGATTTCTGGGTTCTCTATTCTATTCCATTGATCTATATGTCTGTTCTTGTGCCAATACCAGGCAATTTTGAGAACAGTGGCTTTGTAATACAGCTTGGAATCTGGTATGGAGATCCCACCTACTTTGTTCTTCTTTCTCAGGATTGCTGTGGCTATTTGGGGTCTTTTTTTATTCCAAATGAATTTTTGGAAAGTTCGTTCTAGGTCTGTGAAGTATGCCGTTGGTATTTTAATGGGAAGTGTATTGAAATTATAGATTGCTTTGAGTAGTATGGACATTTTGATGATGTTGATTCTACCAATCCATGAACATGGTATGTTCTTCCATCTGTTTATGTCTTCCTCTATCTCTTTTTTCAGTGTTGTGTAGTTTTCCACGTATAGGTCTTTTACCTCCTTAGTTAAGTTTATTCCTAGGTATCTTAATTTTTTTTTTGGTGTAATGGTAAATGGGATTGCTTTTTTGGCCTCTCTTTCTGTAAGTTCATTATTGGTGTATAGAAATGCCATAGATTTCTTAGCATTTATTTTGTATCCTGCTACTCTGCCAAATTCATTTATTAAGTCTAGTAATTTTTTGATGGAGTCTTTAGGGTTTTCTATGTACAGTATCATGTCACCTGCAAATAAGGACAGTTTTACTTCTTCTTTTCCAATTTGGATGCCTTTTATTTCTTCTTCTTGTCTGATTGCAATGGCTAGTATTTCCACACTATGTTGAACAGGAGTGGTGAGAGTGGGCATCCCTGTCTTGTTCCTGTTCTTAGGGGAAATGGTTTTAGTTTTTGCCCATTGAGTATGATGTTGGCTGTGGGTTTGTCATATATGGCTTTTATTATGTTGAGGTATGATCCTTCTATTCCCAGCTTGCTGAGAGTTTTTATCAAGAAAGGGTGTTGGATTTTGTCAAATGCTTTTTCTGCATCAATTGATATGACTATATGGTTTTTATGTCTCAATTTGTTTATGTGATGTATCACGTTTATTGATTTGCGAATATTGTACCATCCTTGCATCCCAGGGATAAATCCTACTTGGTCATGGTGTATGATCTTTCTGATGTATTGCTGGATTCGATTTGCTAGAATTTTGTTGAGGATTTTGGCATCTATGTTCATGAGGGATATTGGCCTGTAATTCTCTTTCATTGTGTTATCTTTATCTGGTTTTGGTATTAGGGTGATGCTGGCTTCGTAGAAGGAGCTTGGAAGTGTTCCTTCTTCTTGAATTTTCTGGAATAGTCTGAGGAGGATAGGTTTTAGCTCTTCCTTGAATGTTTTATAAAACTCCCCTGTGAAGCCGTCTGGCCCCGGGCTTTTGTTTGCTGGGAGCTTTTTGATGACTGCTTCAATTTCTTCCATAGTTACCAGCCTATTGAGATTTTTAGTCTCTTCCTGAGTAAGTTTTGGAAGGTTGTGTTTTTCTAGGAATGTGTCCATTTCCTCCAGGTTGTCTAGTTTGTTGGAGTAGAGTTGTTCATAATATTTTTTGACAATCCTTTGTATTTCTGTGGGGTCTGTTGTTATTTCACCTCTTTCATTTCTGATTTTGTTTATTTGGGTCCTCTCACTTTGCTTCTTGGTGAGCCTGGCTAGAGGTTCATCAGTCTTGTTTATCCTTTCAAAGAACCAGCTCTTGGTTTTGTTGATCTTGTGTATAGTTTTTTGTTCTCTATGTCATTCATTTCTGCTCTGATCTTTATTATTTCCTTTCTTCTGCTCACTGTGGGCTTTCCTTGTTGCTCCCTTTCTAAGTCTTTGATTTGTTGAGTTAGATGATCTATTACCATTTTTTCTTGTTTTTTGAGGTAGGCCTGTAGAGCTATACATTTCCCTCTCAGGACTGCTTTCATTGTGTCCCATAGGATTTGCAATGTTGTGTTTTTATTGTCATTAGTCTCCAGGATGTTTTTAATTTCTTCTTTGATCTCAATGATAACCCAATCATTGTTTAGTAGCATGCTATTCAGTTTCCAAGTGTTTGAATTTTTTGGAATGTTTTTATTGTAGTTTATTTCTAATATTATGCCATTGTGGTCTGAGAAAATGCTTGATATGATTTCAATCTTTTGAATTTGGGGAGACTTTGCTTGTTACCCAATATGTGGTCTATTTTTGAGAATGTCCCATGTGCACTTGAGAAGAACGTATATTCCATGGTTTGGGGGTGAAATACTCTGAAGATGCCAATTAGGTCCATCTGATCTAGTGTGTCATTTAGAATTGCTGTTTCTTTGCTGATTTTTTGTCCAGAGGATTTATCCATTGATGTCAGTGGTGTATTAAAGGCCCCTACTATGATTGTGTTGATGTCGATCTCTCCCTTGATATCTTCCAGCAGATTTTTTATGTATTTGGGCGCTCCTGCGTTGGGTGCATATACGTTTACCAGAGTTATATCTTCTTGCTGGATTGCTCCCTTTAGTATTATGTAGTGGCCTTCCTTATCTCTTATTAAAGCCTTTACTTTGAGGTCCGTTTTATCTGATATAAGTATCGCAACCCCAGCTTTTTTCTCCTTTCCATTTGCCTGAAAAATGTTTTTCCATCCCTTCACTCTCAATCTGTGTGAGTCTTTTGCTCTAAGGTGGGTCTCTTGTAGACAGCAAATATATGGGTCATGTTTTCTTATCCATTCAGCTACCCTATGTCTTTTGATTGGTGCATTTAATCCATTTATGTTTACTGTTATTATTGATAAGTACCTGTTTGTTGACATATTTTTCCTTAGTGTTTGTGTTTCTTCTTGCCTTTCTCTTTCTTCTTTTTACAGCAGCCCCTTTAGCATTTCTTGCATTGCTGACTTGGTAGTGACGAACTCTCTTAGCCTTTTTTTGTCTGTGAAGCTTCTGATTCCACCTTCAATTTTGAATGATAGCCTTGCTGGGTATAGTATTTTTGGATTCAGTCCCTTGTTTTGCATCACTTTGTATATTTCATTCCATTCCCTTCTGGCCTGGTGTGTTTCTGTTGAGAAATCAGTTGATATTCTGATAGGAGATCCCTTGTAGGTAACTTTCTGTTTCTCTCTGGCAGCCTTTAAGATTCTTGCTTTGTCGTTGGTGTTCGTCAATTTAATTATGATGTGTCTTGGTGTCGATCTTTTGGGGTTCAACTTGTTTGGGACTCTGTATGTTTCTTGGACTTGGATAGTTTTTTTCTTGCCAATATCAGGGAAGTTTTCTGTCATTATTTCTTCTAACAGGTTTTCTATTCCTTGCTTCTCTTCCTCTCCTTTTATCCCTATTATTCGGAGGTTGTTTCGTTTTGTGTTGTCCCAAAGCTCCCTTAGGCTCTCCTCTTGCTTTTTAAGTTTGCTTTCCAGTTGCTGCTGTGTTTGTGTGTTTTTTCCTACCTTGTCTTCTAATTCGCTGATGCGGTCCTCAGCCTCTTCTACTCTACTCTTTAAGCCTTCCATTGTGTTCTTTATTGCAGCTATGTCATTCTTCATCTCCTCTTGGTTTCTTTTCATGTTGGTGACATTTTCATTCAGCTCCTTATAGTTCTCATTGAGTTGTGTGTATTTGTCACCCATCCGTTTAAACATCCTTATAACGAATACTCTGAATTCTTTCTCTGTTAAGCTGCTAGCCTCAAGTTCATTTAACTCCCTTTCTGGTGATTCCTCTTTTTCCTCCATTTGGGAACTTCCTTTTTTTCTCCCCATGTTTTCCTGTAATGTTTTAATTGTAGATCCGCTTGCTTTGCTACCCAGGTTCTTTTGGGGATGGTGCTACTGGTGTAATCTCCCAGTTCTCCTGGGCTTGGTAATCTAGTGTAGCTCCCTACTTGAGCTACTTGGGTTCTCTTGGTGTAGGCCTGCAAGCTTGAGAGGCACAACTGTGGTGTCTAAAAGTCAGCAGCTATGGAGTGGAGTGTCCTAGTTTTTGCTGTCTTGAACCCTTAGTTGAAATAGCGCGTGTCCAGTGGGGACTCACAGTGGCACCCAGGAACCGACTGTTGGGAGAGCTCCCAGTGGCTCACACTAGAACCCTGTGTGTAGATGGACTCAGGGTGTCTGCCTGTTGTAAATTCACTTCTGTGGAGGTGTGTTTGCAGGCGCAGAGCTTTGATGAACTCTGCGGGGCCCTGGCACTGAAGTTAAACAGCTAGGGTGTATGTGGGAAGCTATTCAGGAGAAAGGAGTTCAGAGTTTCTGCTGTGGGGCAGCGCGTCCTTGGCTGTACAGAATCACACCCAGCAGAGGCTCAAAGCAGCTCCCCAGAGGACCCTGTGGATATATGGGCTCAGGGCGCCTTCCCTTGCTGTGGCCGTGAGTTTGCCCGCCCTTGAGTGTGTGCAAACTGGTGGCGTGAACTGGTGGCGTGCCCACCCGCTGGCACAAAGCTCTGAGGGACCCTGGCCCTGAAGTTGCACTGCAGGGGTGTCCGTGGGCATTTATTTAGGAAGAGGCAGATCAGAGATTCTACTGCTGAGCCGTGCACCTTTGACTGTGCAAAATCACCCCCTCGGGGGCTCTCAGTGGTTCCCAAGCACTGCCTGGGTAGTGGAGTGCCTGGGTGCCTATGGGCTGGGGACGCGGCGAATCCTGAGTTCCAGCGCTGGGGAGGGGGAGTTTGTACTTACTGCTTTCAGAGGCGCACTTTTGGAGGTGGAGGTCTCAGGGTTTGCGCATCTGCAGCTGGGGTGGCAGGTCTTCTACCAGAGTGGCTGTAGTGACCAGGTTTGCTTCCGAGACCAGACTGGGTGGGGTAAGGTTAGGATTCTAGTCTCTAGCAGTTCCGTTCTTAAAGATGGCGGGGTCTCTGTGCCACTGGTGTCCTCCCCAGAGTGTTTGCATTGGCCGCGGGGTTTGCCAACCAAGACTGCCTGGATTGGAAGCCCCCTGGAAGAACTGCAGGGTCTAACTGTCCCTATTTCACTCTCACACACACACCCAAACACGTCCACACACACCTCTATCACTCCTTCACTCGATCACACACTCACCCTCCCTACCTTCCTGCCGGTCGCCATCTTCCTACTTCTCCCCAATGCTTTTTGAATAAAATAATCTTTATTTTTTAACTTAGGTTAGTCTTTGAGTGATAAAAATTAACTTACCTGTGAGAGAAGGTGATTCTGAGGGATTGCAACATAGCTTTGGAAACTGGAGAGTGTAGAGCTCATGGTGAACTAGAAACTGCTTTCTCTAGAGAAACCAAAGTTTCTAATGTCTAAAAACACTAAGTAGGAAGCACAAGTCAGTCAACGTGTAGTCTTTTTTTTTTTTTTTTTCCCCTCACCCTATGATTCTTTTTCCATTTACTTCTAGAGAGAGTGGAATGATGGGAGGATGTGGAGAGAAAGAGAGAGAGAGAGAGAGAGAGAGAAACATCCAGAAGAGAGAGACACATCTATGGGTTGCCTCCTTTGTATTCCCGGACATGGCCTTAGGATTAAACCTGCAACTGAGGTCTTTGCCCTCGACCATAATGGAACCAGAGACCATTCACTCCTGGAGCCAAAGCTCTAACCACTGAGTTAACTGGACAGTACAGTCTTTCTTAAAACACGGGAATCCAATGGAGACCTCTATAGGCTGATGTTGGCTTTCTAAAAATGATTTTTTGAGCTAGATTTATTGTAAATGTCATTATCTCAAATATTACTTCTTTTATTCCATATCCTGTCCCATTATTGTGAATTTTGGCCAGATAATCTGAAATTCTGTGGTTGCTTATCATCAATACTGCTTCAGTGTATGTCATTTTTCTCTGGAGTACTATCCTTGTGGTGTGTATACTAAAGTACCTTACATGGGAAACCATAAAAATCCTACAAGATGCCATAGGCAGCAAAATAGCAGACATATGTCATAACAATATCAGACACAGCCCCTAGGGCAAAGGAGCCTAAGGAGAAAATAAACAAATGAGACTACATCAAAATAAAAAGCTTCTGCACAGCAAAAGAAACCAACAAAACAAGAAAGCCCACTGCATGGTAGAACATATTTGCCAATGTTATTTCTGATAAGGTTTTAATCTCCAAAATTTCCAGAGAACTCATACAACTTAACAAAAGGAAGATAAGCAATACAATCAACAAAATGGTCAAAGGATCTAAATCAGTGATGGCGAACCTATGACACGCGTGTCAGCACTGACACACATAGCCATTTCTGATGACACACGGCTGCTAAGGTGGCCGCATGCCGAGGATGAAACATTTGCTGCTCCTGAGGATGAAACATTTGCGAAATAATGTTTTTTCCTCAAAGTGACACACTACCCGAGTTATGCTCAGTTTTTTGGCGAAATTTGACACACCAAGCTCAAAAGGTTGCCCATCACTGATCTAAATAGACACTTTTCGAAAGAGGACATACTAGAAGGCCCAGAGACATATGAAAACATGCTCAAAGTCACTAATCATCCATGAGATGCAAATCAAAACAACAATGAGATACCATCTCACACCTGTCAGAATGGCTATCATCAACAAATCAACAAATGACAAGTGCTGGAAAGGATGTGGAGAAAAAGGAACCCTCCTGCACTGCTGATGGGAATGCAAACTGGTGCAGCCACTGTGGAAAACACTATGGAATTTCCTCAAAAAACTGAAAATAGAACTCCCATTTGACCCAGTAATCCCATTTCTAGGACTATATCCCAAGGAAACAGAAACACAAAACACAAAGGATATATGCACTACTATGTTCATAGCAGCAAAATTTGCAATAGCTAAGATTTGGAAACAGCCTAAGTGTCCATCAGCAGATGAGTGGATTAAAAAACTTTGGTACATCTACACATTGGAATACTATGCTGCTATTAAAAAGAAGGAAATTTAACCATTTGCAACAGCATGGACAGAACTGGAGAACATTAGGCTAAGCGAAATAAGCCAAATAGAGAAAGATTAATATCACATGATCTCACTCATATGTGGGATATAATGATCAATATAATTTGATGAACAAGAATAGATCGATCTAGAGACAAATGGTAGGGGAGGGGAGGTTAGAAAGCAACCGAAGGACTTATATGAATGCATATTAGCATAACCAATGGACACAGACACTAAGGCAGTGGGGACTTCCCGGGGCTGGGAAGGTTTAATGGGCACTTGCTGTATTTCAAGGATTTCTGCAGTGTCTAACATACGTTTTATACTAGAGACTTACATTTTGATGTCTTTTCCACGTGTTCTCTCACAATTGTGTTATATTCATTATTATTGGCTCTGATTTACTACTGGTTTCTTGCAGTGTCCTATAATTGGCCTATTGCTCTACTTTTGGGACTTCCCCACATGTACAAAGAGCTATGTGCATGCTTCTTTTAACTGGAGAAGCTACATACACTTGTCTGTCGACTCTTTTACTGTTTAATGCTACAATTCAGTGAATTCCAGTGGTGTCAAAGGCTGTTTCAATGTGCACTTTGCTCTATTTAAAGGGTTTTCTGCTGTGTACAAAAACCTTTGTACACCGTAGACTTATATTTTGTAGTCTTTTCACTTGTATTCTCACAATTCTGTTCTATTCACTATTATTTGCTCTGCATTACTACTTCTTTCTTGCAGTGACCTATAATTGGCCTTCTGCCCTACTTATGAGACTTTACCACATGTACAAAACACTTTATACTCTCTTCTCTGAACTTGGGAAGCTATATACACTTGTCTCTCACCTGTTTTACAGTTGATTTCTACTTTGCAGTGAATTCTAGTGGTACTAAAGCTGCTTAAATGTGCTATTTGCTCTACTCTAGGATTGCCCACATTGTATGAAACACTTTCCTTACTATATCCTAACATTGTGATGTACTCTCCCTTGACTCTCTAGCCATTCTCTTCAATTCACTGCTATTTCGCCTTTATTCCTAGTCTTGCTTTCAATGTCTTCCTACTGGCTTTCTGTTGTAGTTACCGGACTTACCTACATCTTAGAAACACCTTTCTACACTGCTGTCTGAAGTGGAGAAGCAATATACACACTTGTCACCCAAGTATGTTTTACAGTTTAATGCAACTTTCCAGTGAATTATAGTGGTTTTAAAGACCGGTTTAATGTGCACTTGCTGTATTTCAAGGATTTCTTCAGTGTCTAACATACTTTCTAGACTGTAGAGTTACATTTTGATGTCTTTCCCACGTGTTCTCTCACTGCTTTGTTATATTCATTATTATGGGCTCTGATTTGCTACTGGTTTCTTGCTGAGTCATATAATTGGGCCTTTGCTCTCTTATGGACTTCCCCACATGTACAAACAGCTTTGTGCATACTTCTGTTAACTGGAGAATCTACATACACTTGTCTGTGAACTGTTTTACTGTTTAATGCTACATTTCAGTGAATTCCAGTGGTGTCAAAGACTGGTTCAATGTGCACTTTGCTCTATTTTATTTTTTTTTTTTTTGAAAATGGTAGTTAGGCTACTGTTCCAAGTTGCGTTTTTTTTTTTTTTTTTTAATATATTTTATTGATTTTTTACAGAGAGGAAGAGAGAGGGATAGAGAGTCAGAAACATCGATGAGAGAAAAACATCGATCAGCTGCCTCTTGCACACTCCCTACTGGGGATGTGCCCGCAACCAAGGTACATGCCCTTGACCGGAATCGAACCCGGGACCGTTGAGTCCGCAGGCCGACGCTCTATCCACTGAGCCAAACCGGTTTTGGCCACTTTGCTCTATTTAAAGGGTTTTCTGCAATGTACAAACACCTTTGTATACTGTTACTTATATTTTTTAGTCTTTTCCACTTGTATGCTCACAATTCTGTTCTATTCGCTATTGTTTGCTCTGCATTACTACTTCTTTCTTGCAGTGACCTATAATTGGCCTTCTACTCTACTTACGAGACTTCACCACATGTGTTAAGAACATTCTACAATCTTCTCTGAACTTGAGAAGCTATATACACTTGTCTCTCACCTGTTTTACAGTTGATTGCTACTTTGTAGTGAATTGTAGTGGTACTAAAGCTGCTTAAATGTGCTATTTGCTCTATTCTAGGATTGTATGAAACACTTTCCTTACTATATCCTAACATTGTGATGTACTTTCCCTTGACTCTGTAGCTATTCTCTTCAATTCACTGCTATTTCGCCTTTATTCCTAGTCTTGCTTACAATGTCTTAAACCCGGCTTTCTGTTGCAGGTACCGGACTTAACTACATCGTAGAAACACCTATCTACACTGCTGTCTGAAGTGGAGAAGCAACATACACACTTGTCTCCCAAGTATGTTTTAGAGTTTAATGCTACTTTTCGGTGAATTATAGTGGTTTTAAAGAACGGTTTAACGTGCACTTGCTGTTTTCAAGGATTTCTGCAGTGTCTAATATACTTTCTAGGCTGTAGACTTACATTTTGATGTCTTTCCCACGTGTTCTCTCACAATTCTGTTATATTCACTATTATTGGCTCTGATTTACTCCTGGTTTCTTCCAGCTTCCTATAATTGGCCTATTGCTCTAATTATGGGACTTCCCCACATGTACAAAGAGCTATGTGCATGCTTGTTTTAACTGGAGGAGCTACATACACTTGTCTGTCGACTCTTTTACTGTTTAATGCTACAATTCAGTGAATTCCAGTGGTGTCAAAGGCTGTTTCAATGTGCACTTTGCTCTATTTAAAGGGTTTTCTGCGGTGTACAAAAACCTTTGTATACTGTAGACTTAAATTTTGTTGTCTCTTCCACCTGTATGCCACAATTCTGTTCTATTCACTATTATTTGCTCTGCATTACTACTTCTTTCTTGCAGTGACCTATAATTGGCCTTCTGCTCTACTTATGAGACTTTCCCACATGTACCAAACACTTTATACTCTCTTCTCTGAACTTGCGATGCTATATACACTTGTCTCTCACTTGTTTTACAGTTGATTGCTACTCTGTAGTGAATTCTAGTGGTACTAAAACTGCTTAAATGTGCTATTTGCTCTATTCTAGGATTGCCCGCATTGTATGAAACACTTTCCTTACTATATCCTAACATTGTGATGTACTTTCCCTTGACTCTCTAGCCATTCTCTTCAATTCACTGCTATTTCGCCTTTATTCCTAGTCTTGCTTACAATATCTTACAAATGGCTTTCTGTTGCAGTTACCGGACTTACCTTCATCGTAGAAGCACCTTTCTACACTGCTGTCTGAAGTGAAGAAGCAATATACACACTTGTCTCCCAAGTATGTTTTACAGTTTAATGCAACTTTTCAATGGATTATAGTGGTTTTAAAGACCGGTTTAATGTGCACTTGCTGTATTTCAAGGATTTCTTCAGTGTCTAACATACGTTCTAGACTGTAGACTTACATTTTGATGTCTTTCCCACGTGTTCTCTCACTACTTTGTTATATTCATTATTATGGGCTCTGATTTGCTACTGGTTTCTTGCCGAGTCATATAATTGGGCGTTTGCTCTACTTATGGACTTCCACACATGTACAAACAGCTTTGTGCATGCTTCTGTTAACTGGAGAATCTACATACACTTTCTGTCAACTGTTTTACTGTTTAATGCTACATTTCAGTGAATTCCAGTGGTGTCAAAGACTGGCTCAATGTGCACTTTGCTCTATTTAAAGGGTTTTCTGCAGTGTACAAACACCTTTGTATACTGTTACTTATATTTTGTAGTCTTTTCCACTTGTGTGCTCACAATTCTGTTCTATTCGCTATTGTGTGCTCTGCATTACTACTTCTTTCTTGCAGTGACCTATAATTGGCCTTCTGCTCTACTTAGGAGACTTCACCACATGTATAAAAACATTCTACAATCTTCTCTGAACTTGAGAAGCTATATACACTTGTCTCTCACCTGCTTTACAGTTGATTTCTACTTTGTAGTGAATTCTAGTCATACTAAAGCTGCTTAAATGTGCTATTTGCTCTATTCTAGGATTGTATGAAACACTTTCCTTACTATATCCTAACATTGTGATGTACTTTCCCTTGACTCTCTAGCTATTCTCTTCAATTCACTGCTATTTCGCCTTTATTCCTAGTCTTGCTTACAATGTCTTAAACCTGGCTTTCTGTTGCAGGTACCGGACTTACCTACATCGTAGAAACACCTATCTATACTGCTGTCTGAAGTGGAGAAGCAATATACACACTTGTCTCCCAAGTATGTTTTACAGTTTAATGCTACTTTTCAGTGATTTATAGTGGTTTTAAAGAACGCTTTAACGTGCACTTGCTGTATTTCAAGGATTTCGGCAGTGTCTAACATACTTTCTAGACTGTAGACTTACATTTTGATGTCTTTCCCACGTGTTCTGTCACAATTCTGTTATATTCATTATTAATGGCTGTGATTTCCTCCTGGTTTCTTGCAGTGTCCTATGATTGGCCTATTGCTCTACTTATGGGACTTCCACAAATGTACAAATAGCTTTGTGCATGCTTCTGTTAACCCTAGAAGCCACATACACTTGTCTGTCAACTGCTTTACTGTTTAATGCTACAATTCAGTGAATTCCAGTGGTGTCACAGGCTGTTTCAATGTGCACTTTGCTCTATTTAAAGGGTTTTCTGCGGTGTACAAAGACCTTTGTATACCGTAGACTTATATTTTGTAGTCTTTTCACTTGTATTCTCACAATTCTGTTCTATTCACTATTTTTTGCTCTGCATTATTGCTCCTTTCTTGCAGTGACCTATAATTGGCCTTCTGCTCTACTTATGAGACTTCACCACATGTATAAAGATCATTATACAATCTTCACTGAACTTGAGAAGCTATATACACTTGTCTCTCTCCTGTTTTACAGTTGATTGCTACTTTCTAGTGAATTCTAGTGGTACTAAAGCTGCTTAAATGTGCAATTTGCTCTATTCTAGGATTGCCCACATTGTATGAAACACTTTCCTTACTATATCCTAACATTGTGATGTACTCTCCCTTGACTCTCTAGCTATTCTCTTCAATTCACTGCTATTTCGCCTTTATTCCTAGTCTTGCTTACAATATCTTACAACTGGCTTTCTGTTGCAGTTACCGGATTTACCTACATCGAAGAAACATCTTTCCACACTGCTCTCTGAAGTGGAGAAGCAACATACACACTTGTCTCCCAAGTATGTTTTAGAGTTTAATGCTACTTTTCGGTGAATTATATTGGTTATAAACACCGGTTTAATGTGCACATGCTGTTTTCAAGGATTTCTGCAGTGTCTCACATACTTTCTAGACTGTAGACTTACATTTTGATGTCTTTCCCACGTGTTCTTTCACAATTCTGTTATATTCACTATTATTGGCTCTGATTTACTCCTGGTTTCTTGCAGCGTCCTATAATTGGCCTATTGCTCTACTTATGGGACTTCCCGACATGTACAAAGAGCTTTGTGCATGCTTCTTTTTACTGGAGAAGCTACATACACTTGTCTGTCGACTCTTTTACTGTTTAATGCTACAATTCAGTGAATTCCAGTGGTGTCAAAGGCTGTTTCAATGTGCACTTTGCTCTATTTACAGGGTTTTCTGCGGTGTACAAAAACCTTTGTACACCGTAGACATATTTTGTAGTCTTTTCACTTGTATTCTCACAATTCTGTTCTATTCACTATTTTTTGCTCTGCATTACTGCTTCTTTCTTCCAGTGACCTATAATTGGCCTTCTGCTCTACTTATGAGACTTCACCACATGTATAAAGAACATTATACAATCTTCTCTGAACTTGAGAAGCTATATACACTTGTCTCTCACCTGTTTTACAGTATATTGGTACTTTGTAGTGAATTCTAGTGGTACTAAAGCTGCTTAAATGTGCTATTTGCTCTATTCTAGGATTGCCCGCATTGTATGAAACACTTTCCTTACTATATCCTAACATTGTGATGTACTTTCCCTTGACTCTCTAGCCATTCTCTTCAATTCACTGCTATTTCGCCTTTATTCCTAGTCTTGCTTACAATGTCTTAAACCTGGCTTTCTGTTGCAGTTACCGGACTTACCTACATCGTAGAAGCACCTTTCTACACTGCTCTCTGAAGTGGAGAAGCAATATACACACTTGTCTCCCAAGTATGTTTTACAGTTTAATGCAACTTTCCAGTGAATTATAGTGGTTTTAAAGACCGGTTTAATGTGCACTTGCTGTATTTCAAGGATTTCTTCAGTGTCTAACATACTTTCTAGACTGTAGACTTACATTTTGATGTCTTTCCCACGTGTCCTTTCACTACTTTGTTATATTCATTATTATGGGCTTTGATTTGCTACTGGTTTCTTGCCGAGTCATATAATTGGGCCTTTGCTCTACTTATGGACTTCCCCACATGTACAAACAGCTTTGTGCATACTTCTGTTAACTGGAGAATCTACATACACTTGTCTGTGAACTGTTTTACTGTTTAATGCTACATTGCAGTGAATTCCAGTGTTGTCAAAGGCCGTTTCAATGTGCACTTTGCTCTATTTAAAGGGTTTTCTGCAGTGTACAAACACCTTTGTATACTGTTACTTATATTTTGTAGTCTTTTCCACTTGTATGCTCATAATTCTGTTCTATTCGCTATTGTTTGCTCTGCATTACTGCTTATTTCTTGCAGTGACCTATAATTGGCCTTCTGCTCTACGTAAGAGACTTCACCACATGTATAAAGAACATTACACAATCTTCTCTGAACTTGAGAAGCCATATACACTTGTCTCTCACCTGTTTTACAGTGGATTTCTACTTTGTAGTGAATTCTAGTCGTACTAAAGCTGCTTAAATGTGCTATTTGCTCTATTCTAGGATTGTATGAAACACTTTCCTTACTATATCCTAACATTGTGATGTACTTTCCCTTGACTCTGTAGCTATTCTCTCCAATTCACTGCTATTTCGCCTTTATTCCTAGTCTTGCTTACAATGTCTTAAACCTGGCTTTCTGTTGCAGGTACCGGACTTACCTACATCGTAGAAACACCTATCTACACTGCTGTCTGAAGTGGAGAAGCAACATACACACTTGTCTCCCAAGTATGTTTTAGAGTTTAATGCTACTTTTCGGTGAATTATATTGGTTATAAACACCGGTTTAATGTGCACTTGCTGTTTTCAAGGATTTCTGCAGTGTCTAACATACTTTCTATACTGTAGACTTACATTTTGATGTCTTTCCCACCTGTTCTCTCACAATTCTGTTATATTCACTATTATTGGCTCTGATTTACTCCTGGTTTCTTCCAGCGTCCTATAATTGGCCTATTGCTCTAATTATGAGACTTCCCCACATGTACAAAGAGCTATGTGCATGCTTCTTTTAACTGGAGAAGCTACATACACTTGTCTGTCGACTCTTTTACTGTTTAATGCTACAATTCAGTGAATTCCAGTGGTGTCAAAGGCTGTTTCAATGTGCACTTTGCTCCATTTAAAGGGTTTTCTGCGGTGTACAAAAACCTTTGTATACTGTAGACTTAAATTTTGCTGTCTCTTCACTTGTATGCCACAATTCTGTTTCTATTCACTATTATTTGCTCTGCATTACTACTTCTTTCTTTCAGTGACCTGTAATTGGCCTTCTGCTCTACTTATGAGACTTCACCATATGTATAAAAACACTTTATACTCTCTTCTCTGAACTTGCGAAGCTATATACACTTGTCTCTCACTTGTTTTACAGTATATTGCTACTTTGTAGTGAATTCTAGTGGTACTAAAGCTGCTTAAATGTGCTATTTGCTCTATTCTAGGATTGCCCGCATTGTATGAAACACTTTCCTTACTATATCCTAACATTGTGATGTACTTTCCCTTGACTCTCTAGCTATTCTCTTCAATTCACTGCTATTTCGCCTTTATTCCTAGTCTTGCTTACAATATCTTACAAATGGCTTTCTGTTGCAGTTACCGGACTTACCTACATCGTAGAAGCACCTTTCTACACTGCTCTCTGAAGTGGAGAAGCAATATACACACTTGTCTCCCAAGTATGTTTTACAGTTTAATGCTACTTTTCAGTGAATTATAGTGGTTTTAAAGACCGGTTTAATGTGCACTTGCTGTTTTCAAGGATTTCGGCAGTGTCTAACATACTTTCTATACTGTAGACTTACATTTTGATGTCTTTCCCACGTGTTCTTCCCAGAATTTTG
Organism: Ia io; assembly: GCA_025583905.1. Taxonomy (NCBI): domain Eukaryota; kingdom Metazoa; phylum Chordata; class Mammalia; order Chiroptera; family Vespertilionidae; genus Ia; species Ia io. The sequence goes on from JAJQQW010001462.1 coordinate 16,267, forward strand.
TTATATTCATTATTATTGGCTCTGATTTGCCCCTGGTTTCTTGCCGAGTCCTATAATTGGGCCTTTGCTCTACTTATGGGACTTCCCCACATGTACAAAGAGCTTTGTGCATGCTTCTGTTAACTGGAGAAGCTACAAACACTTGTCTGTCAACTGTTTTACTGTTTAATGCTACATTTCAGTGAATTCCAGTGGTGTCAAAGGCTGTTTCAATGTGCACTTTGCTCTATTTAAAGGGTTTTCTGCAGTGTACAAACACCTTTGTATACTGTTACTTATATTTTGTAGTCTTTTCCACTTGTATGCTCACAATTCTGTTCTATTCGCTATTGTTTGCTCTGCATTACTACTTCTTTCTTGCAGTGACCTATAATTGGCCTTCTGCTCTACTTATGAGACTTTCACCACATGTATAAAGAACATTATACAATCTTCTCTGAACTTGAGAAGCTATATACACTTGTCTCTCACCTGTTTTACAGTATGATTTCTACTTTGTAGTGAATTCTAGTCGTACTAAAGCTGCTTAAATGTGCTATTTGCTCTATTCTAGGATTGTATGAAACACTTTCCTTACTATATCCTAACATTGTGATGTACTTTCCCTTGACTCTCTAGCTATTCTCTCTCAATTCACTGCTATTTCGCCTTTATTCCTAGTCTTGCTTACAATGTCTTAAACCTGGCTTTCTGTTGCAGGTACCGGACTTACCTACATCGTAGAAACACCTATCTACACTGCTGTCTGAAGTGGAGAAGCAATATATACACACTTGTCTCCCAAGTATGTTTTACAGTTTAATGCTACTTTTCAGTGAATTATAGTGGTTTTAAAGACCGGTTTAATGTGCACTTGCTGTTTTCAAGGATTTCTGCAGTGTCTAACATACTTTCTAGACTGTAGACTTACATTTTGATGTCTTTCCCACGTGTTCTCTCACAATTCTGTTATATTCATTATTATTGGCTCTGATTTACTACTGGTTTCTTGCAGCGTCCTATAATTGGCCTATTGCTCTACTTATGGGACTTTCCCCACATGTACAAATAGCTTTGTGCATGCTTCTGTTAACTGGAGAAGCTACATACACTTGTCTGTCAACTGTTTTACTGTTTAATGCTACAATTCAGTGAATTCCAGTGGTGTCAAAGGCTGTTTCAATGTGCACTTTGCTCTATTTAAAGGGTTTTCTGCGGTGTACAAAAACCTTTGTATACTGTAGACTTATATTTTGTAGTCTTTTCCACTTGTATGCTCACAATTCTGTTCTATTCACTATTTTTTGCTCTGCATTACTACTTCTTTCTTGCAGTGACCTATAATTGGCCTTCTGCTCTACTTATGAGACTTCACCACATGTATAAAAACATTATACAATCTTCTCTGAACTTGAGAAGCTATATACACTTGTCTCTCACCTGTTTTACAGTTGATTGCTACTTTGTAGTGAATTCTAGTGGTACTAAAGCTGCTTAAATGTGCTATTTGCTCTATTCTAGGATTGCCCGCATTGTATGAAACACTTTCCTTACTATATCCTAACATTGTGATGTACTTTCCCTTGACTCTCTAGCTATTCTCTTCAATTCACTGCTATTTCGCCTTTATTCCTAGTCTTGCTTACAATGTCTTAAACCTGGCTTTCTGTTGCAGTTACCGGACTTACCTACATCGTAGAAACACCTTTCTACAACTGCTCTCTGAAGTGGAGAAGCAATATACACACTTGTCTCCCAAGTATGTTTTACAGTTTAATGCTACTTTTCAGTGAATTATAGTGGTTTTAAAGAACCGGTTTAATGTGCACTTGCTGTATTTCAAGGATTTCTGCAGTGTCTAACATACTTTCTAGACTGTAGACTTACATTTTGATGTCTTTCCCACGTGTTCTTTCACAATTCTGTTATATTCATTATTAATGGCTGTGATTTCCTACTGGTTTCTTGCAGTGTCCTATAATTGGCCTATTGCTCTACTTATGGGATTTCCCCACATGTACAAATAGCTTTGTGCATGCTTCTGTTAACCTAGAAGCTACATACACTTGTCTGTCAACTGTTTTACTGTTTAATGCTACAATTCAGTGAATTCCAGTGGTGTCAAAGGCTGTTTCAATGTGCACTTTGCTCTATTTAAAGGGTTTTCTGAGGTGTACAAAAACCTTTGTACACCGTAGACTTATATTTTGTAGTCTTTTTTCACTTGTATTCTCACAATTCTGTTCTATTCACTATTGTTTGCTCTGCATTACTGCTTCTTTCTTGCAGTGACCTATAATTGGCCTTCTGCTCTACTTATGAGACTTCACCACATGTATAAAGAACTTTTATACAATCTTCTCTGAACTTGAGAAGCTATATACACTTGTCTCTCACCTGTTTTACAGTATATTGCTACTTTGTAGTGAATTCTAGTGGTACTAAAGCTGCTTAAATGTGCTATTTGCTCTATTCTAGGATTGCCCACATTGTATGAAACACTTTCCTTACTATATCCTAACATTGTGATGTACTTTCCCTTGACTCTCTAGCTATTCTCTTCAATTCACTGCTATTTCGCCTTTATTCCTAGTCTTGCTTACAATGTCTTAAACCTGGCTTTCTGTTGCAGTTACCGGACTTACCTACATCGTAGAAGCACCTTTCTACACTGCTGTCTGAAGTGGAGAAGCAATATACACACTTGTCTCCCAAGTATGTTTTACAGTTTAATGCAACTTTTCAGTGAATTATAGTGGTTTTAAAGACCGGTTTAATGTGCACTTGCTGTATTTCAAGGATTTCTTCAGTGTCTAACATACTTTCTAGACTGTAGACTTTACATTTTGATGTCTTTCCCACGTGTTCTCTCACAATTCTGTTATATTCATTATTATGGGCTCTGATTTGCTACTGGTTTCTTGCCGAGTCCTATAATTGGGCCTTTGCTCTACTTATGGACTTCCCCACATGTACAAACAGCTATGTGCATGCTTCTGTTAACTGGAGAATCTACATACACTTGTCTGTCGAACTGTTTTACTGTTTAATGCTACATTTCAGTGAATTCCAGTGGTGTCAAAGGCTGTTTCAATGTGCACTTTGCTCTATTTAAAGGGTTTTCTGCAGTGTACAAAAACACCTTTGTATACTGTTACTTATATTTTTGTAGTCTTTTCCACTTGTATGCTCACAATTCTGTTCTATTCGCTATTGTTTGCTCTGCATTACTACTTCTTTCTTGCAGTGACCTATAATTGGCCTTCTGCTCTACTTATGAGACTTCACCACATGTATAAAGAACATTATATACAATCTTCTCTGAACTTGAGAAGCTATATACACTTGTCTCTCACCTGTTTTACAGTTGATTTCTACTTTGTAGTGAATTCTAGTCGTACTAAAGCTGCTTAAATGTGCTATTTGCTCTATTCTAGGATTGCCCGCATTGTATGAAACACTTTCCTTACTATATCCTAACATTGTGATGTACTTTCCCTTGACTCTCTAGCTATTCTCTTCAATTCACTGCTATTTCGCCTTTATTCCTAGTCTTGCTTACAATGTCTTAAACCTGGCTTTCTGTTGCAGGTACCGGACTTACCTACATCGTAGAAACACCTATCTACACTGCTGTCTGAAGTGGAGAAGCAATATATACACTTGTCTCCCAAGTATGTTTTAGAGTTTAATGCTACTTTTCGGTGAATTATAGTGGTTATAAACACCGGTTTAATGTGCACTTGCTGTTTTCAAGGATTTCGGCAGTGTCTAACATACTTTCTAGACTGTAGACTTACATTTTGATGTCTTTCCCACGTGTTCTCTCACAATTCTGTTATATTCACTATTATTGGCTCTGATTTACTCCTGGTTTCTTGCAGTGTCCTATAATTGGCCTATTGCTCTACTTATGGGATTTCCCCACATGTACAAAGAGCTTTGTGCATGCTTCTGTTTAACTGGAGAAGCTACATACACTTGTCTGTCAACTCTTTTACTGTTTAATGCTACAATTCAGTGAATTCCAGTGGTGTCAAAGGCTGTTTCAATGTGCACTTTGCTCTATTTAAAGGGTTTTCTGCGGTGTACAAAAACCTTTGTATACTGTAGACTTATATTTTGTAGTCTCTTTCACTTGTATTCTCACAATTCTGTTCTATTCACTATTATTTGCTCTGCATTACTACTTCTTTCTTGCAGTGACCTATAATTGGCCTTCTGCTCTACTTATGAGACTTTACCACATGTATAAAAACACTTTATACTCTCTTCTCTGAACTTGGGAAGCTATATACAGTTGTCTCTCATCTGTTTTACAGTATATTGCTACTTTGTAGTGAATTCTAGTGGTACTAAAGCTGCTTAAATGTGCTATTTGCTCTATTCTAGGATTGCCCACATTGTATGAAAACACTTTCCTTACTATATCCTAACATTGTGATGTACTTTCCCTTGACTCTCTAGCTATTCTCTTCAATTCACTGCTATTTCGCCTTTATTCCTAGTCTTGCTTACAATGTCTTACAACTGGCTTTCTGTTGTAGTTACCGGACTTACCTTCATCGTAGAAGCACCTTTCTACACTGCTGTCTGAAGTGGAGAAGCAATATACACACTTGTCTCCCAAGTATGTTTTACAGTTTAATGCAACTTTTCAGTGAATTATAGTGGTTTTTAAAGACCGGTTTAATGTGCACTTGCTGTATTTCAAGGATTTCTTCAGTGTCTAACATACTTTCTAGACTGTAGACTTACATTTTGATGTCTTTCCCACGTGTTCTCTCACTACTTTGTTATATTCATTATTATATGGGCTCTGATTTGCTACTGGTTTCTTGCCGAGTCATATAATTGGGCCTTTGCTCTACTTATGGACTTCCCCACATGTACAAACAGCTTTGTGCATACTTCTGTTAACTGGAGAATCTACATACACTTTTCTGTCAACTGTTTTACTGTTTAATGCTACATTTCAGTGAATTCCAGTGGTGTCAAAGACTGTTTCAATGTGCACTTTGCTCTATTTAAAGGGTTTTCTGCGGTGTACAAACACCTTTGTTTACTGTTACTTATATTTTGTAGTCTTTTCCACTTGTATGCTCACAATTCTGTTCTATTCGCTATTGTGTGCTCTGCATTACTACTTCTTTCTTGCAGTGACCTATAATTGGCCTTCTGCTCTACTTAGGAGACTTCACCACATGTATAAAAACATTCTACAATCTTCTCTGAACTTGAGAAGCTATATACACTTGTCTCTCACCTGTTTTACAGTTGATTTCTACTTTGTAGTGAATTCTAGTCGTACTAAAGCTGCTTAAATGTGCTATTTGTTCTATTCTAGGATTGTATGAAACACTTTCCTTACTATATCCTAACATTGTGATGTACTTTCCCTTGACTCTCTAGCTATTCTCTTCAATTCACTGCTATTTTTGCCTTTATTCCTAGTCTTGCTTACAATGTCTTAAACCTGGCTTTCTGTTGCAGGTACCGGATTACCTACATCGTAGAAACACCTATCTACACTGCTGTCTGAAGTGGAGAAGCAATATACACACTTGTCTCCCAAGTATGTTTTACAGTTTAATGCTACTTTTCAGTGATTTATAGTGGTTTTAAAGAACGGTTTAACGTGTGCACTTGCTGTATTTCAAGGATTTCTGCAGTGTCTAACATACTTTCTAGACTGTAGACTTACATTTTGATGTCTTTCCCACGTGTTCTGTCACAATTCTGTTATATTCATTATTAATGGCTGTGATTTCCTACTGGTTTCTTGCAGTGTCCTATAATTGGCCTATTGCTCTACTTATGGGATTTCCCCAAATGTACAAATAGCTTTGTGCATGCTTCTGTTAACCTAGAAGCCACATACACTTGTCTGTCAACTGTTTTACTGTTTAATGCTACATTTCAGTGAATTCCAGTGGTGTCAAAGGCTGTTTCAATGTGCACTTTGCTCTATTTAAAGGGTTTTCTGAGGTGTACAAAAACCTTTGTACACCGTACTTATATTTTGTAGTCTTTTCACTTGTATTCTCACAATTCTGTTCTATTCACTATTTTTTGCTCTGCATTACTACTTCTTTCTTGCAGTGACCTATAATTGGCCTTCTGCTCTACTTATGAGACTTCACCACATGTATAAAGAACATTATACAATCTTCTCTGAACTTGAGAAGCTATATACACTTGTCTCTCACCTGTTTTACAGTATATATTGCTACTTTGTAGTGAATTCTAGTGGTACTAAAGCTGCTTAAATGTGCTATTTGCTCTATTCTAGGATTGCCCGCATTGTATGAAACACTTTCCTTACTATATCCTAACATTGTGATGTACTTTCCCTTGACTCTCTAGCCATTCTCTTCAATTCACTGCTATTTCGCCTTTATTCCTAGTCTTGCTTACAATGTCTTAAACCTGGCTTTCTGTTGCAGTTACCGGACTTACCTACATCGTAGAAGCACCTTTCTACACTGCTCTCTGAAGTGGAGAAGCAATATACACACTTGTCTCCCAAGTATGTTTTACAGTTTAATGCAACTTTTCAGTGAATTATAGTGGTTTTAAAGACCGGTTTAATGTGCACTTGCTGTATTTCAAGGATTTCTGCAGTGTCTAACATACTTTCTAGACTGTAGACTTACATTTTGATGTCTTTCCCACGTGTTCTTTCACTATTTTGTTATATTCATTATTATTGGCTTGATTTGCTACTGGTTTCTTGCAGAGTCCTATAATTGGGCCTTTGCTCTACTTATGGACTTCCCCCACATGTACAAACAGCTTTGTGCATGCTTCTGTTTAACTGAGAAGAATCTACATACACTTGTCTGTCAACTGTTTTACTGTTTAATGCTACATTCAGTGAATTCCAGTGGTGTCAAAGGCTGTTTCAATGTGCACTTTGCTCTATTTAAAGGGTTTTCTGAGGTGTACAAAAACCTTTGTATACTGTTACTTATATTTTGTAGTCTTTTCCACTTGTATGCTCACAAATTCTGTTCTATTCGCTATTTTTTGCTCTGCATTACTGCTTCTTTCTTGCAGTGACCTATAATTGGCCTTCTGCTCTACTTAAGAGACTTCACCACATGTATAAAGAACATTATACAATCTTCTCTGAACTTGAGAAGCTATATACACTTGTCTCTCACCTGTTTTACAGTGGATTTCTACTTTGTAGTGAATTCTAGTGGTACTAAAGCTGCTTAAATGTGCTATTTGCTCTATTCTAGGATTGCATTGTATGAAACACTTTCCTTACTATATCCTAACATTGTGATGTACTTTCCCTTGACTCTGTAGCTATTCTCTTCAATTCACTGCTATTTCGCCTTTATTCCTAGTCTTGCTTACAATGTCTTAAACCTGGCTTTCTGTTGCAGGTACCGGACTTACCTACATCGTAGAAGCACCTTTCTACACTGCTGTCTGAAGTGGAGAAGCAATATACACACTTGTCTCCCAAGTATGTTTTACAGTTTAATGCAACTTTTCAGTGAATTATAGTGGTTTTAAAGACCGGTTTAATGTGCACTTGCTGTATTTCAAGGATTTCTTCAGTGTCTAACATACTTTCTAGACTGTAGACTTACATTTTGATGTCTTTCCCACGTGTTCTCTCACAATTTTGTTATATTCATTATTATTGGCTCTGATTTGCTACTGGTTTCTTGCCAGAGTCATATAATTGGGCCTTTGCTCTACTTATGGACTTCCCCACATGTACAAAGAGCTTTGTGCATGCTTCTGTTAACTGGAGAAGCTACATACACTTGTCTGTCGACTGTTTTTACTGTTTAATGCTACATTTCAGTGAATTCCAGTGGTGTCAAAGGCTGTTTCAATGTGCACTTTGCTCTATTTAAAGGGTTTTCTGCAGTGTACAAAAACCTTTGTATACTGTTACTTATATTTTGTAGTCTTTTCCACTTGTATGCTCACAATTCTGTTCTATTCACTATTGTTTGCTCTGCATTACTACTTCTTTCTTGCAGTGACCTATAATTGGCCTTCTGCTCTACTTATGAGACTTCACCACATGTATAAAGAACATTATACAATCTTCTCTGAACTTGAGAAGCTATATACACTTGTCTCTCACCTGTTTTACAGTTGATTGCTACTTTGTAGTGAATTCTAGTGGTACTAAAGCTGCTTAAATGTGCTATTTGCTCTATTCTAGGATTGCCCGCATTGTATGAAACACTTTCCTTCTACTATATCCTAACATTGTGATGTACTTTCCCTTGACTCTCTAGCTATTCTCTTCAATTCACTGCTATTTCGCCTTTATTCCTAGTCTTGCTTACAATGTCTTAAACCTGGCTTTCTGTTTGCAGTTACCGGACTTACCTACATTGAAGAAACATCTTTCCACACTGCTCTCTGAAGTGGAGAAGAAATATACTGTTGTCTCCCAAGTATGTTTTAGAGTTTAATGCTACTTTTCGGTGTGAATTATATTGGTTTATAAACAACGGTTTAATGTGCACTTGCTGTTTTCAAGGATTTCGGCAGTGTCTAACATACTTTCTAGACTGTAGACTTACATTTTGATGTCTTTCCCACGTTTTCTCCCAGAATTCTGTTATATTCACTATTATTGGCTCTGATTTACTCCTGGTTTCTTGCAGTGTCCTATAATTGGCCTATTGCTCTACTTATGGGACTTCCCCACATGTACAAAGAGCTTTGTGCATGCTTCTGTTAACTGGAGAAGCTACAAACACTTGTCTGTCAACTCTTTTACTGTTTAATGCTACAATTCAGTGAATTCCAGTGGTGTCAAAGGCTGTTTCAATGTGCACTTTGCTCTATTTAAAGGGTTTTCTGCGGTGTACAAAAACCTTTGTACACCGTAGACTTATATTTTGTAGTCTTTTCACTTGTATTCTCACAATTCTGTTCTATTCAGTATTATTTACTCTGCATTACTACTTCTTTCTTGCAGTGACCTTTAATTGGCCTTCTGCTCTACTTATGAGACTTTACCACATGTATAAAACACTTTATACTCTCTTCTCTGAACTTGGGAAGCTATATACAGTTGCCTCTCATCTGTTTTACAGTATATTGCTACTTTGTAGTGAATTCTAGTGGTACTAAAGCTGCTTAAATGTGCTATTTGCTCTATTCTAGGATTGCCCACATTGTATGAAACACTTTCCTTACTATATCCTAACATTGTGATGTACTTTCCCTTGACTCTCTAGCTATTCTCTTCAATTCACTGCTATTTCGCCTTCATTCCTAGTCTTGCTTACAATGTCTTACAACTGGCTTTCTGTTGTAGTTACCGGACTTAGCTTCATCGTAGAAGCACCTTTCTACACTGCTGTCTGAAGTGGAGAAGCAATATACACACTTGTCTCCCAAGTATGTTTTACAGTTTAATGCAACTTTTCAGTGAATTATAGTGGTTTTAAAGACCGGTTTAATGTGCACTTGCTGTATTTCAAGGATTTCTTCAGTGTCTAACATACTTTCTAGACTGTAGACTTACATTTTGATGTCTTTCCCACGTGTTCTCTCACTACTTTGTTATATTCATTATTATGGGCTCTGATTTGCTACTGGTTTCTTGCCGAGTCATATAATTGGGCCTTTGCTCTACTTATGGACTTCCCCACATGTACAAACAGCTTTGTGCATGCTTCTGTTAACTGGAGAATCTACATACACTTTCTGTCAACTGTTTTACTGTTTAATGCTACATTTCAGTGAATTCCAGTGGTGTCAAAGACTGTTTCAATGTGCACTTTGCTCTATTTAAAGGGTTTTCTGCGGTGTACAAACACCTTTGTTTACTGTTACTTATATTTTGTAGTCTTTTCCACTTGTATGCTCACAATTCTGTTCTATTCGCTATTGTTTGCTCTGCATTACTACTTCTTTCTTGCAGTGACCTATAATTGGCCTTCTGCTCTACTTATGAGACTTCACCACATGTATAAAAAACATTATACAATCTTCTCTGAACTTGAGAAGCTATATACACTTGTCTCTCACCTGTTTTACAGTTGATTTCTACTTTGTAGTGAATTCTCGTCGTACTAAAGCTGCTTAAATGTGCTATTTGCTCTATTCTTCTATTCTAGGATTGTATGAAACACTTTCCTTACTATATCCTAACATTGTGATGTACTTTCCCTTGACTCTCTAGCTATTCTCTTCAATTCACTGCTATTTTTGCCTTTATTCCTAGTCTTGCTTACAATGTCTTAAACCTGGCTTTCTGTTGCAGTTACCGGACTTACCTACATCGTAGAAACACCTATCTACACTGCTGTCTGAAGTGGAGAAGCAATATACACACTTGTCTCCCAAGTATGTTTTACAGTTTAATGCTACTTTTCAGTGAATTATAGTGGTTTTAAAGAACCGGTTTAATGTGCACTTGCTGTATTTCAAGGATTTCTGCAGTGTCTAACATACTTTCTAGACTGTAGACTTATATTTTGATGTCTTTCCCACGTGTTCTGTCACAATTCTGTTATATTCATTATTAATGGCTGTGATTTCCTACTGGTTTCTTGCAGTGTCCTATAATTGGCCTATTGCTCTACTTATGGGATTTCCCCACATGTACAAATAGCTTTGTGCATGCTTCTGTTAACTGGAGAAGCCTACATACACTTGTCTGTCAACTGTTTTACTGTTTAATGCTACAATTCAGTGAATTCCAGTGGTGTCAAAGGCTGTTTCAATGTGCACTTTGCTCTATTTAAAGGGTTTTCTGAGGTGTACAAAAACCTTTGTACACCGTAGACATATTTTGTAGTCTTTTCACTTGTATTCTCACAATTCTGTTCTATTCACTATTTTTTGCTCTGCATTACTGCTTCTTTCTTGCAGTGACCTATAATTGGCCTTCTGCTCTACTTATGAGACTTCACCACATGTATAAAGAACATTATACAATCTTCTCTGAACTTGAGAAGCTATATACACTTGTCTCTCACCTGTTTTACAGTTGATTTCTACTTTGTAGTGAATTCTAGTGGTACTAAAGCTGCTTAAATGTGCTATTTGCTCTATTCTAGGATTGCCCGCATTGTATGAAACACTTTCCTTACTATATCCTAACATTGTGATGTACTTTCCCTTGACTCTCTAGCTATTCTCTTCAATTCACTGCTATTTCGCCTTTATTCCTAGTCTTGCTTACAATGTCTTAAACCTGGCTTTCTGTTGCAGTTACCGGACTTACCTACATCGTAGAAAACACCTTTCTACACTGCTGTCTGAAGTGGAGAAGCAATATACACACTTGTCTCCCAAGTATGTTTTACAGTTTAATGCAACTTTTCAGTGAATTATAGTGGTTTTAAAGACCGGTTTAATGTGCACTTGCTGTATTTCAAGGATTTCTTCAGTGTCTAACATACTTTCTAGACTGTAGACTTACATTTTGATGTCTTTCCCACGTGTTCTTTCACTATTTTGTTATATTCATTATTATGGGCTTTGATTTGCTACTGGTTTTTCTTGCAGAGTCATATAATTGGGCCTTTGCTCTACTTATGGACTTCCCCACATGTACAAACAGCTTTGTGCATACTTCTGTTAACTGGAGAATCTACATACACTTGTCTGTGAACTGTTTTACTGTTTAATGCTACATTGCAGTGAATTCCAGTGGTGTCAAAGGCTGTTTCCATGTGCACTTTGCTCTATTTAAAGGGTTTTCTGCAGTGTACAAACACCTTTGTATACTGTTACTTATATTTTGTAGTCTTTTCCACTTGTATGCTCACAATTCTGTTCTATTCGCTATTTTTTGCTCTGCATTACTGCTTCTTTCTTGCAGTGACCTATAATTGGCCTTCTGCTCTACTTATGAGACTTCACCACATGTATAAAGAACATTATACAATCTTCTCTGAACTTGAGAAGCTATATATACACTTGTCTCTCACCTGTTTTACAGTGGATTTCTACTTTGTAGTGAATTCTAGTCGTACTAAAGCTGCTTAAATGTGCTATTTGCTCTATTCTAGGAGGATTGTATGAAACACTTTCCTTACTATATCCTAACATTGTGATGTACTTTCCCTTGACTCTGTAGCTATTCTCTTCAATTCACTGCTATTTCGCCTTTATTCCTAGTCTTGCTTACAATGTCTTAAACCTGGCTTTCTGTTGCAGTTACCGGACTTACCTACATCGTAGAAACACCTATCTACACTGCTGTCTGAAGTGGAGAAGCAATATACACACTTGTCTCCCAAGTATGTTTTAGAGTTTAATGCTACTTTTCAGTGAATTATAGTGGTTTTAAAACCACCGGTTTTAATGTGCACTTGCTGTTTTCAAGGATTTCGGCAGTGTCTAACATACTTTCTAGACTGTAGACTTACATTTTGATGTCTTTCCCACGTGTTCTCTCACAATTCTGTTATATTCACTATTATTGGCTCTGATTTGCTACTGGTTTCTTGCAGCGTCCTATAATTGGGCCTATTGCTCTACTTATGGACTTCCCCACATGTACAAAGAGCTTTGTGCATGCTTCTTTTAACTGGAGAAGCTACATACACTTGTCTGTCGACTCTTTTACTGTTTAATGCTACAATTCAGTGAATTCCAGTGGTGTCAAAGGCTGTTTCAATGTGCACTTTGCTCTATTTAAAGGGTTTTCTGCGGTGTACAAAAACCTTTGTATACTGTAGACTTATATTTTGTAGTCTTTCCACTTGTATGCTCACAATTCTGTTCTATTCACTATTATTTGCTCTGCATTACTACTTCTTTCTTTCAGTGACCTGTAATTGGCCTTCTGCTCTACTTATGAGACTTCACCATATGTATAAAACACTTTATACTCTCTTCTCTGAACTTGCGAAGCTATATACACTTGTCTCTCACCTGTTTTACAGTTGATTGCTACTTTGTAGTGAATTCTAGTGGTACTAAAGCTGCTTAAATGTGCTATTTGCTCTATTCTAGGATTGCCCGCATTGTATGAAACACTTTCCTTACTATATCCTAACATTGTGATGTACTTTCCCTTGACTCTCTAGCTATTCTCTTCAATTCACTGCTATTTCGCCTTTATTCCTAGTCTTGCTTACAATATCTTACACCTGGCTTTTTGTTGCAGTTACCGGACTTACCTACATTGAAGAAACATCTTTCCACACTGCTCTCTGAAGTGGAGAAGAAATATACACACTTGTCTCCCAAGTATGTTTTAGAGTTTAATGCTACTTTTCGGTGAATTATATTGGTTATAAACACCAGTTTAATGTGCACTTGCTGTTTTCAAGGATTTTGGCAGTGTCTAACATACTTTCTATACTGTAGACATACATTTTGATGTCTTTCCCACGTGTTCTCTCACAATTCTGTTATATTCACTATTATTGGCTCTGATTTACTCCTGGTTTCTTGCAGTGTCCTATAATTGGCCTATTGCTCTACTTATGGGACTTCCCCACATGTACAAAGAGCTTTGTGCATGCTTCTGTTAACTGGAGAAGCTACATACACTTGTCTGTCAACTCTTTTACTGTTTAATGCTACAATTCAGTGAATTCCAGTGGTGTCAAAGGCTGTTTCAATGTGCACTTTGCTCTATTTAAAGGGTTTTCTGCGGTGTACAAAGACCTTTGTATACTGTAGACTTATATTTTGTAGTCTTTTCACTTGTATTCTCACAATTCTGTTCTATTCACTATTTTTGCTCTGCATTACTACTTCTTTCTTGCAGTGACCTATAATTGGCCTTCTGCTCTACTTATGAGATTTCACCATATGTATAAAGAACATTATACAATCTTCTCTGAACTTGAGAAGCTATATACACTTGTCTCTCACCTGTTTTACAGTTGATTGCTACTCTGTAGTGAATTCTAGTGGTACTAAAGCTGCTTAAATGTGCAATTTGCTCTATTCTAGGATTGCCCGATTGTATGAAACACTTTCCTTACTATATCCTAACATTGTGATGTACTTTCCCTTGACTCTCTAGCTATTCTCTTCAATTCACTGCTATTTCGCCTTTATTCCTAGTCTTGCTTACAATATCTTACAACTGGCTTTCTGTTGCAGTTACCGGACATACCTACATTGTAGAAACATCTTTCCTCACTGCTCTCTGAAGTGGAGAAGAAATATACTCTTGTCTCCCAAGTATGTTTTAGAGTTTAATGCTACTTTTCGGTGAATTATATTGGTTATAAACACCGGTTTAATGTGCACTTGCTGTTTTCAAGGATTTCTGCAGTGTCTAACATACTTTCTATACTGAAGACTTACATTTTGATGTCTTTCCCACGTGTTCTTTCACAATTCTGTTATATTCACTATTATTGGCTCTGATTTACTCCTGATTTCTTGCAGCGTCCTATAATTGGCCTATTGCTCTACTTATGGGACTTCCCCACATGTACAAAGAGCTTTGTGCATGCTTCTGTTAACTGTAGAAGCTACATACACTTGTCTGTCAACTCTTTTACTGTTTAATGCTACAATTCAGTGAATTCCAGTGGTGTCAAAGGCTGTTTCTATGTGCACTTTCCTCTATTTAAAGGGTTTTCTGCGGTGTACAAAAACCTTTGTACACCGTAGACTTATATTTTGTAGTCTTTTCACTTGTATTCTCACAATTCTGTTCTATTCAGTATTATTTACTCTGCATTACTACTTCTTTCTTGCAGTGACCTTTAATTGGCCTTCTGATCTACTTATGAGACTTTACCACATGTAGAAAACACTTTATACTCTCTTCTCTGATCTTGGGAAGCTATATACAGTTGCCTCTCATCTGTTTTACAGTATATTGCTACTTTGTAGTGAATTCTATTGGTACTAAAGCTGCTTAAATGTGCTATTTGCTCTATTCTAGGATTGCCCACATTGTATGAAACACTTTCCTTACTATATCCAATCATTGTGATGTACTTTCCCTTGACACTCTAGCTATTCTCTTCAATTCACTGCTATTTCGCCTTCATTCCTAGTCTTGCTTACAATGTCTTACAACTGGCTTTCTGTTGTAGTTACCGGACTTAGCTTCATCGTAGAAGCACCTTTCTACACTGCTGTCTGAAGTGGAGAAGCAATATACACACTTGTCTCCCAAGTATGTTTTACAGTTTAATGCAACTTTTCAGTGAATTATAGTGGTTTTAAAGACCGGTTTAATGTGCACTTGCTGTATTTCAAGGATTTCTTCAGTGTCTACCATACTTTCTAGACTGTAGACTTACATTTTGATGTCTTTCCCACGTGTTCTCTCACTACTTTGTTATATTCATTATTATGGGCTCTGATTTGCTACTGGTTTCTTGCCGAGTCACATAATTGGGCCTTTGCTCTACTTATGGACTTCCCCACATGTACAAACAGCGGTGTGCATGCTTCTGTTAACTGGAGAATCTACATACACTTTCTGTCAACTGTTTTACTGTTTAATGCTACATTTCAGTGAATTCCAGTGGTGTCAAAGACTGTTTCAATGTGCACTTTGCTCTATTTAATTGGTTTTCTGCATTGTACAAACACCTTTGTTTACTGTTACTTATATTTTGTAGTCTTTTCCACTTGTATGCTCACAATTCTGTTCTATTCGCTATTGTGTGCTCTGCATTACTACTTCTTTCTTGCAGTGACCTATAATTGGCCTTCTGCTCTACTTAGGAGACTTCACCACATGTATAAAAACATTCTACAATCTTCTCTGAACTTGAGAAGCTATATACACTTGTCTCTCACCTGTTTCACAGTTGATTTCTACTTTGTAGTGAATTCTCGTCGTACTAAAGCTGCTTAAATGTGCTATTTGTTCTATTCTAGGATTGTATGAAACACTTTCCTTAGTATATCCTAACATTGTGATGTACTTTCCCTTGACTCTCTAGCTATTCTCTTCAATTCACTGCTATTTTTGCCTTTATTCCTAGTCTTGCTTACAATGTCTTAAACCTGGCTTTCTGTTGCAGGTACCGGATTACCTACATCGTAGAAACACCTATCTACACTGCTGTCTGAAGTGGAGAAGCAATATACACACTTGTCTCCCAAGTATGTTTTACAGTTTAATGCTACTTTTCAGTGATTTATAGTGGTTTTAAAGAACGGTTTAACGTGCACTTGCTGTATTTCAAGGATTTCTGCAGTGTCTAACATACTTTCTAGACTGTAGACTTATATTTTGATGTCTTTCCCACGTGTTCTGTCACAATTCTGTTATATTCATTATTAATGGCTGTGATTTCCTACTGGTTTCTTGCAGTGTCCTATGCTTGGCCTATTGCTCTACTTATGGGATTTCCACAAATGTACAAATAGCTTTGTGCATGCTTCTGTTAACCCTAGAAGCCACATACACTTGTCTGTCAACTGTTTTACTGTTTAATGCTACAATTCAGTGAATTCCAGTGGTGTCAAAGGCTGTTTCAATGTGCACTTTGCTCTATTTAAAGGGTTTTCTGAGGTGTACAAAAACCTTTGTATACTGTAGACTTATATTTTGTAGTCTTTTCACTTGTATTCTCACAATTCTGTTCTATTCACTATTTTTTGCTCTGCATTACTGCTTCTTTCTTCCAGTGACCTATAATTGGCCTTCTGCTCTACTTATGAGACTTCACCACATGTATAAAGAACATTATACAATCTTCTCTGAACTTGAGAAGCTATATACACTTGTCTCTCACCTGTTTTACAGTTGATTGCTACTTTGTAGTGAATTCTAGTGATACTAAAGCTTCTTAAATGTGCTATTTGCTCTATTCTAGGATTGCCCACATTGTATAAAACACTTTCCTTACTATATCCTAACATTGTGATGTACTTTTCCTTGACTCTCTAGCCATTCTCTTCAATTCACTGCTATTTCGCCTTTATTCGTATTCTTGCTTACAATGTCTTACAACTGGCTTTCTGTTGTAGTTACCGGACTTACCTTCATCGTAGAAGCACCTTTCTACACTGCTGTCTGAAGTGGAGAAGAAATATACTCTTGTCTCCCAAGTATGTTTTACAGTTTCATGCAACTTTTCAGTGAATTATAGTGGTTTTAAAGACCGGTTTAATGTGCACTTGCTGTATTTCAAGGATTTCTTCAGTGTCTAACATACTTTCTAGACTGTAGACTTACATTTTGATGTCTTTCCCACGTGTTCTCTCACAACTTTCTTATATTCATTATTACGGGCTCTGATTTGCTACTGGTTTCTTGCCGAGTCATATAATTGGGCCTTTGCTCTACTTATGGACTTCCCCACATGTACAAACAGCTTTGTGCATACTTCTGTTAACTGGAGAATCTACTTACACTTTCTGTCAACTGTTTTACTGTTTAATGCTACATTTCAGTGAATTCCAGTGGTGTCAAAGACTGGTTCAATGTGCACTTTGCTCTATTTAAAGGGTTTTCTGCAGTGTACAAACACCTTTGTATACTGTTACTTATATTTTGTAGTCTTTTCCACTTGTATGCTCACAATTCTGTTCTATTCGCTATTGTTTGCTCTGCATTACTACTTCTTTCTTGCAGTGACCTATAATTGGCCTTCTGCTCTACTTAGGAGACTTCACCACATGTATAAAAACATTCTACAATCTTCTCTGAACTTGAGAAGCTATATACACTTGTCTCTCACCTGCTTTACATTTGATTTCTACTTTGTAGTGAATTCTAGTCATACTAAAGCTGCTTAAATGTGCTATTTGCTCTATTCTAGGATTGTATGAAACACTTTCCTTACTATATCCTAACATTGTGATGTACTTTCCCTTGACTCTCTAGCTATTCTCTTCAATTCACTGCTATTTCGCCTTTATTCCTAGTCTTGCTTACAATGTCTTAAACCTGGCTTTCTGTTGCAGGTACCGGACTTACCTACATCGTAGAAACACCTATCTATACTGCTGTCTGAAGTGGAGAAGCAATATACACACTTGTCTCCCAAGTATGTTTTACAATTTAATGCTACTTTTCAGTGATTTATAGTGGTTTTAAAGAACGGTTTAACGTGCACTTGCTGTATTTCAAGGATTTCGGCAGTGTCTAACATACTTTCTAGACTGTAGACTTACATTTTGATGTCTTTCCCACGTGTTCTGTCACAATTCTGTTATATTCATTATTAATGGCTGTGATTTCCTCCTGGTTTCTTGCAGTGTCCTATGATTGGCCTATTGCTCTACTTATGGGACTTCCACAAATGTACAAATAGCTTTGTGCATGCTTCTGTTAACCCTAGAAGCCACATACACTTGTCTGTCAACTGCTTTACTGTTTAATGCTACAATTCAGTGAATTCCAGTGGTGTCAAAGGCTGTTTCAATGTGCACTTTGCTCTATTTAAAGGGTTTTCTGCGGTGTACAAAGACCTTTGTATACCGTAGACTTATATTTTGTAGTCTTTTCACTTGTATTCTCACAATTCTGTTCTATTCACTATTTTTTGCTCTGCATTATTGCTCCTTTCTTGCAGTGACCTATAATTGGCCTTCTGCTCTACTTATGAGACTTCACCACATGTATAAAGATCATTATACAATCTTCACTGAACTTGAGAAGCTATATACACTTGTCTCTCTCCTGTTTTACAGTTGATTGCTACTTTCTAGTGAATTCTAGTGGTACTAAAGCTGCTTAAATGTGCAATTTGCTCTATTCTAGGATTGCCCACATTGTATGAAACACTTTCCTTACTATATCCTAACATTGTGATGTACTTCCCTTGACTCTCTAGCTATTCTCTTCAATTCACTGCTATTTCGCCTTTATTCCTAGTCTTGCTTACAATATCTTACAACTGGCTTTCTGTTGCAGTTACCGGATTTACCTACATCGAAGAAACATCTTTCCACACTGCTCTCTGAAGTGGAGAAGCAACATACACACTTGTCTCCCAAGTATGTTTTAGAGTTTAATGCTACTTTTCGGTGAATTATATTGGTTATAAACACCGGTTTAATGTGCACATGCTGTTTTCAAGGATTTCTGCAGTGTCTCACATACTTTCTAGACTGTAGACTTACATTTTGATGTCTTTCCCACGTGTTCTTTCACAATTCTGTTATATTCACTATTATTGGCTCTGATTTACTCCTGGTTTCTTGCAGCGTCCTATAATTGGCCTATTGCTCTACTTATGGGACTTCCCGACATGTACAAAGAGCTTTGTGCATGCTTCTTTTTACTGGAGAAGCTACATACACTTGTCTGTCGACTCTTTTACTGTTTAATGCTACAATTCAGTGAATTCCAGTGGTGTCAAAGGCTGTTTCAATGTGCACTTTGCTCTATTTACAGGGTTTTCTGCGGTGTACAAAAACCTTTGTACACCGTAGACATATTTTGTAGTCTTTTCACTTGTATTCTCACAATTCTGTTCTATTCACTATTTTTTGCTCTGCATTACTGCTTCTTTCTTCCAGTGACCTATAATTGGCCTTCTGCTCTACTTATGAGACTTCACCACATGTATAAAGAACATTATACAATCTTCTCTGAACTTGAGAAGCTATATACACTTGTCTCTCACCTGTTTTACAGTATATTGGTACTTTGTAGTGAATTCTAGTGGTACTAAAGCTGCTTAAATGTGCTATTTGCTCTATTCTAGGATTGCCCGCATTGTATGAAACACTTTCCTTACTATATCCTAACATTGTGATGTACTTTCCCTTGACTCTCTAGCCATTCTCTTCAATTCACTGCTATTTCGCCTTTATTCCTAGTCTTGCTTACAATGTCTTAAACCTGGCTTTCTGTTGCAGTTACCGGACTTACCTACATCGTAGAAGCACCTTTCTACACTGCTGTCTGAAGTGGAGAAGAAATATACTCTTGTCTCCCAAGTATGTTTTACAGTTTCATGCAACTTTTCAGTGAATTATAGTGGTTTTAAAGACCGGTTTAATGTGCACTTGCTGTATTTCAAGGATTTCTTCAGTGTCTAACATACTTTCTAGACTGTAGACTTACATTTTGATGTCTTTCCCACGTGTTCTCTCACAACTTTCTTATATTCATTATTACGGGCTCTGATTTGCTACTGGTTTCTTGCCGAGTCATATAATTGGGCCTTTGCTCTACTTATGGACTTCCCCACATGTACAAACTGCTTTGTGCATACTTCTGTTAACTGGAGAATCTACTTACACTTTCTGTCAACTGTTTTACTGTTTAATGCTACATTTCAGTGAATTCCAGTGGTGTCAAAGACTGGTTCAATGTGCACTTTGCTCTATTTAAAGGGTTTTCTGCAGTGTACAAACACCTTTGTATACTGTTACTTATATTTTGTAGTCTTTTCCACTTGTATGCTCACAATTCTGTTCTATTCGCTATTGTTTGCTCTGCATTACTACTTCTTTCTTGCAGTGACCTATAATTGGCCTTCTGCTCTACTTATGAGACTTCACCACACGTATAAAGAACATTCTACAAACTTCTCTGAACTTGAGAAGCTATATACACTTGTCTCTCACCTGTTTTACAGTTGATTGCTACTTTGTAGTGAATTCTAGTGGTACTAAAGCTGCTTAAATGTGCAATTTGCTCTATTCTAGGATTGTATGAAACACTTTCCTTACTATATCCTAACATTGTGATGTACTTTCCCTTGACTCTCTAGCTATTCTCTTCAATTCACTGCTATTTCGCCTTTATTCCTAGTCTTGCTTACAATATCTTACAACTGGCTTTCTGTTGCAGTTACCGGACATACCTACATTGAAGAAACATTTTTCCACACTGCTCTCTGAAGTGGAGAAGAAATATATTGTTGTCTCCCAAGTATGTTTTAGAGTTTAATGCTACTTTTCGGTGAATTATATTGGTTATAAACACCGGTTTAATGTGCACTTGCTGTTTTCAAGGATTTCTGCAGTGTCTAACATACTTTCTATACTGTAGACTTACATTTTGATGTCTTTCCCACGTGTTCTCTCACCATTATGTTATATTCACTATTATTGGCTCTGATTTACTCCTGGTTTCTTGCAGCGTCCTATAATTGGCCTATTGCTCTAATTATGGTACTTCCCCACATGTACAAAGATCTATGTGCATGCTTCTTTTAACTGGAGAAGCTACATACACTTGTCTGTCGACTCTTTTACTGTTTAATGCTACAATTCAGTGAATTCCAGTGGTGTCAAAGGCTGTTTCTATGTGCACTTTGCTCTATTTAAAGGGTTTTCTGCGGTGTACAAAAACCTTTGTACACCGTAGACATATTTTGTAGTCTTTTCACTTGTATTCTCACAATTCTGTTCTATTCACTGTTGTTTGCTCTGCATTACTACTTCTTTCTTGCAGTGACCTATAATTGGCCTTCTGCTCTATTTATGAGACTTTCCCACATGTACCACACTTTATACTCTCTTCTCTGAACTTGGGTACCTATATACAGTTGCCTCTCATCTGTTTTACAGTATATTGCTACTTTGTAGTGAATTCTAGTGGTACTAAAGCTGCTTAAATGTGCTATTTGCTCTATTCTAGGATTGCCCACATTGTATGAAACACTTTCCTTACTATATCCAATCATTGTGATGTACTTTCCCTTGAAACTCTAGCTATTCTCTTCAATTCACTGCTATTTCGGCTTTATTCCTAGTCTTGCTTACAATGTCTTACAACTGGTTTTCTGTTGTAGTTACCGGACTTAGCTTCATCGTAGAAGCACCTTTCTACACTGCTCTCTGAAGTGGAGAAGCAATATACACACTTGTCTCCCAAGTATGTTTTACAGTTTAATGCAACTTTTCAGTGAATTATAGTGGTTTTAAAGACCGGTTTAATGTGCACTTGCTGTATTTCAAGGATTTCTTCAGTGTCTAACATACTTTCTAGACTGTAGACTTACATTTTGATGTCTTTCCCACGTGTTCTCTCACTACTTTGTTATATTCATTATTATGGGCTCTGATTTGCTACTGGTTTCTTGCCGAGTCATATAATTGGGCCTTTGCTCTACTTATGGACTTCCCCACATGTACAAACAGCTTTGTGCATACTTCTGTTAACTGGAGAATCTACATACACTTTCTGTCAACTGTTTTACTGTTTAATGGTACATTTCAGTGAATTCCAGTGGTGTCAAAGACTGGTTCAAAGTGCACTTTGCTCTATTTAAAGGGTTTTCTGCAGTGTACAAACACCTTTGTTTACTGTTACTTATATTTTGTAGTCTTTTCCACTTGTATGCTCACAATTCTGTTCTATTCGCTATTGTTTGCTCTGCATTACTACTTCTTTCTTGCAGTGACCTATAATTTGCCTTCTGCTCTACTTATGAAACTTCACCACATGTATAAAGAACATTCTACAATCTTCTCTGAACTTGAGAAGCTATATACACTTGTCTCTCACCTGTTTTACAATTGATTTCTACTTTGTAGTGAATTCTAGTCGTACTAAAGCTGCTTAAATGTGCTATTTGTTCTATTCTAGGATTGTATGAAACACTTTCCTTACTATATCCTAACATTGTGATGTACTTTCCCTTGACTCTCTAGCTATTCTCTTCAATTCACTGCTATTTTGCCTTTATTCCTAGTCTTGCTTACAATATCTTACCACTGGCTTTCTGTTGCAGTTACCGGACTTACCTACATTGTCGAAACATCTTTCCTCACTGCTCTCTGAAGTGGAGAAGAAATATACTCTTGTCTCCCAATTATGTTTTAGAGCTTAATGCTACTTTTCGGTGAATTATATTGGTTATAAACACCGGTTTAATGTGCACTTGCTGTTTTCAAGGATTTCTGCAGTGTCTAACATACTTTCTATACTGTAGATTTACATTTTGATGTCTTTCCCACGTGTTCTCTCACAATTCTGTTATATTCACTATTATTGGCTCTGATTTACTCCTGGTTTCTTGCAGCGTCCTATAATTGGCCTATTGCTCTACTTATGGGACTTCCCCACATGTACAAAGAGCTTTGTGCATGCTTCTGTTAACTGGAGAAGCTACATACACTTGTCTGTCAACTCTTTTACTGTTTATTGCTACAATTCAGTGAATTCCAGTGGTGTCAAAGGCTGTTTCTATGTGCACTTTGCTCTATTTAAAGGGTTTTCTGCGGTGTATGAAGACCTTTGTATACTGTAGACATATTTTGTAGTCTTTTCACTTGTATTCTTACAATTCTGTTCTATTCACTATTTTTGCTCTGCATTACTACTTCTTTTTGCAGTGACCTATAATTGGCTTTCTGCTCTACATATGAGACTTCACCACATGTATAAAGAACATTATACAATCTTCTCTGAACTTGAGAAGCTATATACTCTTGTCTCTCAGCTGTTTCACAGTTGATTGCTACTTTGTAGTGAATTCTAGTGGTACTAAAGCTGCTTAAATGTGCTATTTGCTCTATTCTAGGATTGCCCACATTGTATGAAACACTTTCCTTACTATATCTTAACATTTTGATATGCTTTCCCTTGACTCTCTAGCTATTCTCTTCAATTCACTATTTCGCCTTTATTCCTAGTCTTGCTTACAATATCTTACAACTGGCTTTCTGTTGTAGTTACCGGACTTACCTTCATCGTAGAAGCATCCTTCCACACTGCTCTCTGAAGTGCAGAAGAAATACACTCTTGTCTCCCAAGTATGTTTTTGAGTTTAATGCTACTTTTTGGTGAATTATATTGGTTTTAAAGACCGGTTTAATGTGCACTTGTTGTTTTCAAGGATTTCTGCAGTGTACAACATTCTTTTTATACTGTAAACTTACATTTTGATGTCTTTTCCACTTGTATTCTCAGAGTTCTGTTCTATTCAGTATTATTTGCTCTATATTACTACCAGTTTCTTGAAATGTCCTATACTTGGCCTTCTTCTCTACTGATGAGACGTCACCACATGTTCAAACAACGTTATACACTCCTCTCTGAATTTGAGACGCTATATACAATTGTCTATTACCTGTTTCACTGTTTTATAGTGTGTTGCTACTTTGTATTGAATTTTAGTGGTACTACAGCTGCTTAAATGTGCTGTTTGCTCTATTCTAATATTTCTACTGAATAGAACAGAATTGTGAGAGAACAAGTGGAAAAGACATCAAAATGTAATGTACAGTATAGAAGGGTTTTGTACACTGCAGATATCCTTGATATAGAGTAAGTGCACATTAAATCAGTCTTTGAAACCACTGGAATTCACTGAAATGTATCATTAAACAGTAAAATAGTTGACTGACAAGTGTATATAGCATCTCCAGTTAAAAGAAGCATGTACAAAGTTGTTTGTACATGTGGTGAAGTCCCATTAGTAGAGCAAAAGGCCAATTATACGACACTGCAAGAAACCAGTATTAAATCAGAGCAAATAATAATAAATATACCAGAATTGTGAAAGAACATGTGGGAAAGACATCATAATGTAAGTCTACGGTATAGAAAGTATGTTAGACACTGCAGATATCCTTGAAATACAGAGAGGGCACATTATACCGGTCTTTAAAACCACTATATTTCAAAAATAAGTAGCATTAAACTGTAAAACATACTTGGGAGACAAGTGTATATTGCTTATTCTCTTCAGAGAGCAGTGTAGAAAGGTGTTTGTACAATGTAGGTAAGCCCGGTAATTGCTGCAGAAAGCTAATTGTTAAACATTGTAAGAAAGACCAGGAACTAAAGGCAAAATAGCAGTGAATTGAACAGAATTACTAGAGAATAAAGGCAAAATACATCACAATGTTAGGATATAGTAATGAAAGTGTTTCATACAATGCAGGAAATCCTAGAATATAGCATATAGAATATTTAAGCAGCTTTATACCACTAGAATACACTACAAAGTAGCAATAAACTGTAAAACAGGTGACAGACAAGTGTATATAGCATCGCAAGTTCAGAGAAGAGTGTATAACGTTTGTAAATGTGGGGAAGTCCCATAAGTAGAACAAAAGGCCAATTATAGGACACTGCAAGAAACCAGTACTAAATCAGAGCCAATAGTAATGAATATAACAGAATTGTGAGAGAAGACGTGGGAAAGTCATCAAAATGTAAGTCTACAGTACAGAAAGTATGTTAGACACTGCAGAAATCCTTGAAATACAGCCAGTGCACATTAAACCGGACTTTAAAACCACTATAATTCACCGAAAAGTAGCATTAAACTTTAAAACAGTTGAGGGACAAGTGTATGTAGCTTCTAAAGTTCACAGAAGAGTGTATAGAGTTTTTTGACATGTGGTGAAGTCCCAGAAGTATAGCAGAAGGCCAATTATAGGACATTGCAAGAAACCAGTGGTAATTCAGAGCAAATAATAATGAATATAACAGAATTTTGATAGAACAAGTGGAAAAGACTTCAAAATGTATGTCTGTAGTCAGGAAAGGATATTGTATACTGCAGAAATCCTTGAAATAGTGCAAGTGCACATTAAAGCAGTCTTTGATACCAGTAGAATTCACTGAAAAGTAGCATTCAAGTGTAAATCACACTTGGGAGACAAGTGTATATAGCTTGTATACTTCAGAGAAGAGTGTAGAAATGTGTTTGTACAATGCAGGTATGTCTGGTAACTATAGCAGAAAGCCAATTGTAAGACATTGTAAGAACGATTAGGAACTACCTGCAAAATATCAATGAATTGAACAGAATAGTGAGAGAGTAAGTGGAAAAGAGATCACCATGTTAGGATACGGTAATAAAAGTGTTTCACTCAATGCGGGATATCCTAGAATAGAGCAAAGAGCACATTTAAGCAGCTTTGGAAACCAGTAAAATCCACTCAAAGTAACATTAAACTGTAAAAAACAGTTGATAGACAAGTGCATATAGATTCTCAAGTTCACAAAAGAGTGTATAACGTTGTTTGTACATGTGGTGAAGTCCCATCAGTAGAGCAAAAGGCCAATTATAGGACACTGCAAGCAACAAGTAGCAATTAAGAGCAAATAATAATGAATATAACAGATTTGTGAGAGAACAAGTGGAAAAGACATCAAAATGTAAGTCTATAGACCAGAAAGGATGTTATACAAAGCGGAAAACCTTGAAATAGAGCAAGTGCACATTAAACCAGTCTTTGAAAGCAATAGAATGCACTGCAAAGTAGCATTCAACTGTACAACAGTTGAGAGACAAGTTTATATAGCTACTCTAGTTCACAGAGTAGTTTATAATGTTGTTTGTAAATGTGGATAAGTCCCATAAATAGAGCAGACAGCCAGTTATAGGACACTGCAAGAAACGAGTAGTAATTCAGAGCCAATAACAATGAATATAACTGAATTGTGAGAGAACAAGTAGAAAAGACATCAAAATGTAAGTCTATAGTCGGGAATTGATGTTGTTACTTGGAGAAATTCTTGAAATAGAGCAAGTGCACATTAAACCAGTCTTTGAAAGCAATAGAATTCACTGCAAAGTAGCATTCAACTGTATAACACTTGGGAGACAAGTGTATATAGTTTCTCAAGTTCAGAGAATGGTGCACAAAGTGGTTTGTACATGTGAGGAATTCCCAAAAGTACAGGAGAAGGCCAATTTTAGGACACTGCAAGGAACCACTAGGAATTCAGAGCAAATAATAGTAAATAGAACAGAATTGTGATAGAACAAGTGGAAAAGACATTAAAATGTAAGTCTATAGTCCAGAATGGATGTTGTTCCCTGCAGAAATACTTTTTTTTGTTTTTTTTTTAAATATATTTTATTGATTTTTTACAGAGAGGAAGAGAGAGGGATAGAGAGTTAATATTATTTTTTTTAAATATATTTTATTGATTCCTGCAGAAATTCTTGACATAGAGCAAGTGCACATAAAACCAGTCTTTGAAAGCAATAGAATTCACTGTAAAGTAGCATTCAACTGTACAACAGTTGAGAGAAAAGTGTATATAGCTTCTCAAGTTCAGAGAAGAGTGTACAAAGTTGTTTGTACATGTGAGGAATTCCCAAAAGTACAGGAGAAGGCCAATTATAGGACACTGCAAGGAACCACGAGTAATTCAGAGCAAATAGTAGTGAATAGTTACATCTAGAAAATTAATACTTTAGAATATTAATTGTAAGGTTTAAAGCAAGACACCCATGAACAACACACAAGGTTTCAAAAGAAGCCAGGGGAAAAATCATTTGGGCAAAAAATCAAATAGGATCCCAAGTCAAATTTATAGAAAATATTCCTTTATTAACTTTTGGTCGAGAATATGTTTGTATATTTTCAGAAAACAACTCCCAGACCATGTGGATTCCAGCAACAGAGAGGAATCGACAGGACTACTCCAGCCATGAAGACAGAAGAGAAGCAGTCCAGAGATGGAAGACGCTGATGTGGCCTTCCCATACTACCAGTTAGCAGCTGTGCATTACTGCAGGTTGCCCAGGACCAAACCAGAGAGAGTCGGACCTGCATTACCACCATTTGTCCACCATCCAGAACTATAATGTCAGTGCTGACATGTACACATAAGGAACTGTTGGACATTGAAATTGGGTCTCAAAGGAACTGTTGACACAGAAAGAAACTCACTACAGACTGATTCATTTGCCTGTCACCATAAACATTATTGCTGCTCTCATTTTCAGTTCTTATAAGTGTATTTCTAATAGCACATGATCTCACTCATCTAGGGTAAATAATGAACAATATAGACTGATGAACAAGAACAGACCCAGAAAGAAGGAGGCATGGATCAAACTGTCGGGCCTCAGAGGGAGGGTAGGGAAGGGTGGGGGTAAGGGGGAGAGATCAACCAAAGGACTTGTGTGCAAGCATATGAGCCTATCCAGCGGTTAAGGACAACAGGGGGGTGGGGGCATGTGTGGGGAAGGGTGTAGGAGGGGAATGGGGGATGAGGACAAATATGTGATACCTTAATCAATAAAGAAATTAAAAAAATAAAGCATTAATTTCTAGTGAAAATAAAGAAAAATAGTGAATAGAATAGAATTGTGATAGAACAAGTGGGAAAGGCATCAAAATGTAAGTCTATAGTCTAGAGAGGATGTTGTACACTGCAGAAATCCTTGAAATAGAGCATGTGCACAATTAGTCCAATCGTTGAAAGCAATAGAATTCACTGCAAACTAGAATTAAACTGTACAACAGTTGAGAGACAAGCTTCTCAAGTTCAGAGAATGTGGACAAAGTTGTTTGTATATGTGAAAAGTTCCAATGATTAGAGCAGAAGGCCAATTATGGGACACTGCAAGGAACCACTAGTAATTCAGAGCAAATAAATAGTGAATAGAAACAAAATTGTGATAGAACAAGTGGAATAGACATTAAAATGTAAATCTATAGTCTAGAAAGTTCTTGTCACACTGCAGAAATCCATAAAATAGAGCAAGTGGACATGAAGCCAGTCTTTGAAAACACTAGAATTCACGGAAAAGTAGCATTAACTGTATAACAGTTGAGAAACAAGTGTATATAGCTTCTCAAGGTCAGAGAAGAGTGTATAAAGTTGTTTGTACATGTGGGGAAGTCCCATAATTATAGCAGAAGGCCAATAATAGGACACTGCAAACAACCGCTAGTAATTCAGATCAAATAATAATGAATATAACAGAATTGTGAGAGAAAAGAGGAAGGTACATCAAAACGTAAGACTATAGTCTAGAAAGGATGTTATACACTGCAGAAATCCTTGAAATAGAGGAAGTGCACAATAAACCAGTCTTTGAAAGCAATAGAATTCACTGCAAAGTAGCATTGAGCTGTACAACAGTTGAGAGAAAAGTGTATATAGCTTCTCAAGGTCAGAGAAGAGTGCACAAAGTGGTTTGTACATGTGAGGAATTCCCAAAATTACAGGAGAAGGCCAATTATACGACACTGCAAGGAACCACTAGTAATTCAGATCAAATAACAATGAATATAACATTATTGTGATTGAACAAGTGGAAAAGCCATCAAAATGTAAGTCTGTAGTATAGAAAGATCTTTGTACACTGCAGAAAACCCTTTAAATAGAGCAAAGTGCACATTAAACCAGACTTTGAAACAACTAGAATTCACTGAAAAGGAGCATTAAACTGTAAAACATTTGAGAGACAAGTTTATATAGCTTCTCAAGTTCACAGAGGAGTGTATAAAGTTGTTTTTCCATGTGGTGAAGTCCCATCTGTAGAGCAGAAAGCCAATTATAGCCCACTGCAAGAAACCAGTAGTAATTCAGAGCAAATAACAATGAATATGACTGAATTGTGAGAGAACAACTGGCAAAACTTCAAAATGTAAGTCTATAGTCTAGAAAGGATGTTGTTCCCTGCAGAAATCCTTGAAATAGAGCACGTGGACATTAAACCAGTCTTTGAAAGCAATAGAATTCACTGCAAAGTAGCATTCAACTGTACAACAGTTGAGAGACAAGTGTATATAGCTTCTCAAGTTCAGAGAAGAGTGGACAAAGTTGTTTGTACATGTGGGGAAGTCCCAAAAGTACAGTAGAAGGCCAATTATAGGACCCTGCAAGGAACCACTAGTAATTCAGAGCAAATAATAGTGAATAGAACAGAATTGTGATGGAAGAAGTGGAAAAGACATCAAAATGCAAGTCTATAGTCCAGAAAGGATGTTATATACTGCCGAAATCCTTGAAATATAGCAAGTGCACATTAAACCAGTCTTTGAAACCAAAAGAATTCACTGCAATGTAGTATTCCACTGTACAACAGTTTGGAGACAAGTGTATATAGCTGCACGAGTTCAGGGAGGAGTGTACAAAGTTGATTGTATATGTGGGGAAGTTGCATGATTAGAGCAGAAGGCCAATTATAAGACACTGCAAGGAACCACTAGTAATTCAGAGCAAATAGTAGTAAATAGAACAGAATTGTGAGAAGACAAGTGGAAAAGACAATAAAATATAAGTCTGTAGTATAGAATGACCTTTGTACACTGCAGAAAACCCTTTAAATAGAGCAAAGTGCACATTAACCCGACTTTGAAACAACTAGAATTCACTGAAAAGTAACATTAAAATGTAAAACATTTGAGAGACAAGTTTATATAGCTTCTCAAGTTCACAGAGGAGTGTATAATATTGTTTTTCCATGTGGTGAAGTCCCATATGTAGAGCAGAAAGCCAATTATAGCCCACTGCAAGAAACCAGTAGTAATTCATAGCAAATAACAATGAATATGACTGAATT
The DNA here is from genome assembly GCA_025583905.1 of Ia io. Classification (NCBI taxonomy): domain Eukaryota; kingdom Metazoa; phylum Chordata; class Mammalia; order Chiroptera; family Vespertilionidae; genus Ia; species Ia io. The sequence goes on from JAJQQW010001462.1 coordinate 46,362, forward strand.
GTGAGAGAACAACTGGCAAAGACATCAAAATGTAGGTCTATAGTCTAGAAAGGATGTTGTTCCCATGCAGAAATCCTTGAAATAGAGCACGTGGACATTAAACCAGTCTTTGAAAGCAATAGAATTCACTGCAAAGTAGCATTCAACTGTACAACAGTTGAGAGACAAGTGTATATAGCTTGTCAAGTTCAGAGAAGACTAGACAAAGTTGTTTGTACATGTGGGGAAGTCCCAAAAGTACAGTAGGAGGTGAATTATAGGACCCTGCAAGGAACCACTAGTAATTCAGAGCAAATAATAGTGAATAGAACAGAATTGTGATGGAAGAAGTGGAAAAGACATCAAAATGCAAGTCTATAGTCCAGAAAGGATGTTATATACTGCCGAACTCCTTGAAATATAGCAAGTGCACATTAAACCAGTGTTTGAAACCAAAAGAATTCACTGCAAAGTAGTATTCCACTGTATAACAGTTGGGAGACAAGTGTATATAGCTGCACGAGTTCAGGGAGGAGTTTACAAAGTTGATTGTATATGTGGGGAAGTTGCATGATTAGAGCAGAAGGCCAATTATAGGACACTGCAAGGAACCACTAGTAATTCAGAGCAAATAATAGTGAATAGAACAGAATTGTGAGAAGACAAGTGGAAAAGACAATAAAATATAAGTCTGTAGTATAGAATGACCTTTGCACACTGCAGAAAACCCTTTAAATAGAGCAAAGTGCACATTAACCCAACTTTGAAACAACTAGAATTCACTGAAAAGTAGCATTAAAATGTAAAACATTTGAGAGACAAGTTTATGTAGCTTCTCAAGTTCACAGAGGAGTGTATAAAGTTGTTTTTACATGTGGTGAAGTCCCATATGTAGAGCAGAAAGCCAATTATAGGACACTGCAAGAAACCAGTAGTAATTCATAGCAAATAACAATGAATATGACTGAATTGTGAGAGAACAACTGGAAAAGACATCAAAATGTAGGTCTATAGTCTAGAAAGGATGTTGTTCCCTGCAGAAATCCTTGAAATAGAGCAAGTGCACATTAAACCAGTCTTTGAAAGCAATAGAATTCACTGCAAAGTAGCACTAAACTGGAAAAACATTGAGAGGCAAGTTTATATAGCTTCTCTAGTTCACAGAGGAGTTTATAAAGTTGTTTGTAAATGTGGTTAAGTCCCATAAATAGAGCAGAAGGCCAGTTATAGGACACTGCAAGAAACCAGTAGAAATTCAGGGACAATAATGAATATCACTGAATTGTGAGAGAACAAGTGGAAAAGAAATCAAAATGGACGCCTATAGTATAGAAAAAATATTGTAACCTGCAGAAATCCTTGAAATAGAGCAAGTGCACATAAAACCAGTCTTTGAAAGGAATAGAATTCACTGAAAGTAGCATTCAACTGTACAACAGTTGAGATAAAAGTGTATATAGCTTCTCACGTTCAGAGAAGAGTGGACAAAGTCGTTTGTACATGTGGGGAAGTCCCAAAAGTACAGGAGAAGGCCAATTATAGGACAGTGCAAGGAACCACGAGTAATTCAGAGCAAATAGTAGTGAATAGTTACATCTAGAAAATTAATACTTTAGAATATTAATTGTAAGGCTAAAATCATGACACCCATGAACAACACACATGGTTTCAAAAGAAGCCAGGGGGAAAAATCATTTTGGGCAAAAAATCAAATAGGATTCCAAGTCAAATTTATAGAAAATATTCCTTTATTAACTTTTGGTCGAGAATATGTTTGTATATTTTCAGAAAACAACTCCCAGACCATGTGGATTCCAGCAACAGAGAGGAATCGACAGGACTACTCCAGCCATGAAGACAGAAGAGAAGCAGTCCAGAGATGGAAGACGCTGATGTGGCCTTCCCATACTACCAGTTAGCGACTGTGTATTACTGCAGGTTGCCCAGGACCAAACCAGAGAGAGTCGGACCTGCATTACCACCATTTGTCCACCATCCCGAACTGTAACGTCAGTGCTGACATGTACACATAAGGAACTGTTGGACATTGAAATTGGGTCTCAAAAGAACTGTTGGCCCAGAAGGAAACTCACTACAGACTGATTCATTTGCCTGTCACCATAACCATTATTGCTTGTCTCATTTTCGGTTCTTATAAGTGTATTTCTAATAACACATGATCTCACTCATCTAGGGTAAATAATGAACAACATAGACTGATGAACAAGAACAGACCCAGAAAGAAGGAGGCATGGATCAAACTGTCGGGCCTCAGAGGGAGGGTAGGGAAGGGTGGGGGCAAAGGGGAGAGATCAACCAAAGGACTTGTGTGCAAGCATATGAGCCTAACCAGTGGTTAAGGACAACAGGGGGGTGGGCATGAGTGGGGAGGGGTGTGGGATGGGAATGGGGTATGAGGACAAATATGTGATACCTTAAACAATAAAGAAATTAAAAAAAATAAAGCATTAATTTCTAGTGAAAACAAAGAAAAATAAATAGTGAATAGAATAGAATTGTGATAGAACAAGTGGGAAAGGCATCAAAATGTAAGTCTATAGTCTAGAAAGGATGTTGTACACTGCAGAAATCCTTGAAATAGAGCAAGTTCACATTTAATCCAATCGTTGAAAGCAATAGAATTCACTGCAAACTAGCATTAAACTGTACAACAGTTGAGAGACAAGCTTCTCAAGTTCAGAGAAGACTGGACAAAGTTGTTTGTATATGTGAAAAGGTCCGATGATTAGAGCAGAAGGCCAATTATGGGACACTGCAAGGAACAACTTGTAAATCAGAGCAAATAATAGTGAACAGAACAAAATTTTGATAGAACAAGTGGAATAGACATTAAAATGTAAGTCTATAGTCTAGAAAGGTATTGTCAAACTGCAGAAATCCATAAAATAGAGCAAGTGCACATGAAGCCAGTCTTTGAAACCACTAGAATTCACGGAAAAGTAGCGTTAACTGTAAAACAGTTAAGAAACAAGTGTATATAGCTCTCTAGTTCACGGAGGAGTGTATAAAGTTGTTTGTACATGTGGTAAAGATCCAAAAGAACAGCAGAACGCCAATTATAGGACACTGCAAGGAACCACTAGTAATTCAGAGCAAATAACAATGAATATAACATTATTGTGAAAGAACAAGTGGAAAAGACATCAGAATGTAAATCTGAAGTATAGAAAGATCTTTGTACACTGTAGAAAACCCTTTAAATAGAGCAAAGTGCACATTAAACCAGCCTTTGAAACCACTAGAATTCACTGAAAGGTAGCATTAAACTGTAAAACAGTTGAGAGACAAGTTTATATAGCTTCTCTAGTTCACAGAAGAGTGTATAAAGTTCTTTGTAAATGTGGTTAAGTCCCATAAGCAGAGGAGGAGGCCAGTTATAGGACATTGCAATAAACCAGTAGTAATTCAGAGCCAATAACAGTGAATATAACTGGACTGTGAGAGAACAAGTGGAAAAGACATCAAAATGTAAGTCTATAGTGTGGAATGGATGTTGTACCCTGCAGAAATATTTGAAATAGAGCAAGTGCACATTATACCAGTCTTTTAAAGCAATAGAATTCACTGCAAAGGAGCATTGAACTGTACAACAGTTGAGAGAAAAGTGTATATAGCTTCTCAAGTTCAGAGAAGAGTGTACAAAGTTGTACATGTCGGAAAGATCCAAAAGTACAGGAGCAGGCCAATTATAGGACACTGCAAGGAACCACTAGTAATTCAGAGGAAATAATAGTGAATAGAACGGAATTGTGATAGGAAAAGTGGACAAGACTTCAAAATGTAAGTCCATAGATTAGAAAGTTGTTGTACACTGCAGAAATCTTGAAGTAGAGGAAGTGCACATTAAACCAGTCTTTGAAAGCACTAGAATTCACTGAAAAGTAGCATTAAACTGGAAAAAAGTTGAGAGACAAGTTTATATAGCTTCTCTAGTTCACAGAGTAGTTTATAAAGTTGTTCGTAAATGTGGTTAAGTCCCATAAATAGAGCAGACAGACAGTTATAAGACACTGCAGGAAACGAGTAGTAATTCAGAGCCAATAACAATGAATATAACTGAATTGTGAGAGAACAAGTGGAAAAGACATCAAAATGTAAGTCTATAGTCTAGAATGGATGTTGTACCTTGCAGAAATATTTGAAATAGAGCAAGTGCAAATTACACCAGTATTTGAAAGCAATAGAATTCACTGCAAAGTAGCATTAAACTGTACAACATTTGGGAGACAAGTGTATATAGCTTCACGAGTTTAGGGAAGACTGTACAAAGTTGTTTGTATATGTGGGGAGGTTGCATGATTAGAGCAGACGGCCAATTATAGGACACTGCAAGGAACCACTAGTAATTCAGAGCAAATAATATTGAATAGAACAGAATTGTGAGACGACAAGTGGAAAAGACAATAAAATATAAGTCTGTAGTATAGAAAGATCTTTGTACACTGCAGAAAACCCTTTAAATAGAGCAAAGTGCACATTAAACCAGACTTTGAAACAACTAGAATTCACTGAAAGGTAGCATTAAACAGTAAAACAGTTGAGAGACTAGTGTATATAGCTTCTCAAGTTCAGAGAAGAGTGTACAAAGGTGTTTGTACATCTTTGTAAGGCACAAAAGTACAGGAGAAGGCCAATTATAGGACATTGCAATAAACCAGTAGCAATTCAGAGCCAATAACAATGAATATAACTGAACTGTGAGAGAACAAGTGGAAAAGACATCAAAATGTCACTCTACAGTGTGGAATGGATGTTGTACCCTGCAGAAATATTTGAAATAGAGCAAGTGCACATTATACCAGTCTTTGAAAGCAATAGAATTCACTGCAAAGTAGCATTCAACTGTACAACAGTAGAGAAAAAAGTGTATATAGCTTCTCAAGTTCAGAGAAGAGTGTACAAAGTTGTTTGTACATGTGGTGAAGTCCCATAATTATAGCAGAAGGTAAATTATAGGACACTGCAAGAAACAAGTAGCAATTCAGAGCAAATAATAATGAATATAACAGAATTGTGAGAGAAAAGAGGAAGTGACATCAAAACGTAAGTCTATAGTCTAGAATGGATGTTGTACCCTGCAGTAATTCTTGAAATAGAGCAAGTGCACATTAAACCAGTCTTTGAAAGCAATACAATTCACTGCAAAGTAGCATTCAACTGTACAACAGTTGAGAGACAAGTGTATATAGCTTCTCAAGTTCAGAGAAGAGTGTACAAAGTTGTTTGTATATGTGGGGAGGTCGCATGATTAGAGCAGAAGGCCAATTATAGGACACTTCAAGGAACCACTAGTAATTCAGAGAAAATAATAGTGAATAGAACAGAATTGTGATGGACGAAATGGAAAAGACATCAAAATGTAAGTCTATAGTCTAGAAAGGTCTTTGCACACTGCAGAAATCTTTGAACTAGAGCAAGTGCACAATAAACCAGTCTTTGAAACCACTAGAATTCACTGAAAGGTAGCATTAAACTGGAAAATAGTTGAGAGACAAGTTTATATAGCTTCTCTAGTTCACAGAGGAGTTTATAAAGTTGTTTGTAAATGTGGTTAAGTCCCATAAATAGAGCAGAAGGCCAGTTATAGGACACTGCAAGAAACCAGTAGTAATTCAGGGCCAATAATGAATATAACTGAATTGTGAGAGAACAAGTGGAAAAGAAATCAAAATGGACGCCTATAGTATAGAAAAAATATTGTAACCTGCAGAAATCCATGAGATAGAGCAAGTGCACATTAATCAGTCTTTGAAAGCAATAGAATTCACTGAAAAGTAGCATTCAACTGTACAAAAGGAGTTGGCGTTTCCGGGAAAAGGAGTTGGGGAAACATGGAACAATTCATTTTCCTAGAACTATAGAATAGTAAAAAAATATTGAGAACACTAAGAAATGAAAAGGTATTAGGCTACTGTTCCAAGTAGTGTTTTAATGTGCCGTTAAAAAGCCGGTATGACACCCGTGTTAAAATGAAAACTCTCAGAGCTCAAAGCAACAGACCTGGGGATAGTGACAGAGTGTCTCAAGAACTCTTGGAATATGTTTTATTACCCGAACATCTCTACTGAATTTTGAAATACTTGGATTATGTATCCAAAGCGCTGTGAAGGTAGGATAGACTTTCAAGTGGTAATAAGGGTTAAAGTGCTGGTATATTTGTAACAAAACGCTGTTTAACCAAATTGGAATTCACAATGAAAGAGCTTGAGTCACTGGAAGAAAGTGACTCCAACTCGGGAAATTCACAATGATAACCTAGGTGAATATATAAGAAAGTGCTTCAAACACTAGGAATACGTGAATAAAGGGCCTTAATATCTGTAACACATTGTTTCATGACATGGATATCGTTTTCAAAGAAAATAGAACCGAGCCGGATATTCGTTACATTTATAATTCAGGGACAATTCGTTGGCGTTTTTGAGAAAAACCTGGTTAGGCCCTTAAACCAGGAGTGGTGACGTCACCAAGGGGGAGGGGCCACGTGGGCAGACTCAAGTGATCCCAGGTGATGATGATTTCACCACGGGACCTGCTGGGAGTGATCACGTCATCGAGGTTATTTCTTGTGTTAAGGTTAGAGAATTGGTTTTCGGGCTAGGGTTAGGGTTAGGATAATATTTCGGTATAGCTAGGTTTCAAGCGCAGGTTAGAGTTAGGTTTAGAGTTAGGGTTAGAGGGTTAGGGACAGGGTTAGGGTCAGGGTGTAGTAATATTGGGTATTCACAATGAATGAGCTTCAATCACTGGACAAATTGGAGTGTAGCACTGAGAATTTACATCTCCAGATTAGGGAAATATTTAGAAATGTGCTTCACACACTAGGAATACATAATCTAATAGACTGAATATTTGAACAGCACAATTTTGTCAGTGCGAAAACTTGTTCAAACAGCTGAGAACCAAGTGTGACACTGTTAACATTTATTTTTCACGTCAAAAGGAGTTGGTGTTTTCAGGAAAATGAGTTGGTGAAACACTGAAAAATTCATTTTCCTAGAGCTGTAGAACAGTATGAAAGTATTGAGAACAATATGAAATCAAAATGTCAGTTAGGCTAGTGTTCCAAGTAGTGTTTTAATGTGCATTTACAATGCCGGTATGACATCCGTGTTAAAATAAAAACTCTCATAGCTCAAAACTACAGACCAGCGGGATGTGTCAGAGTGGCTCTTGAACTCTTGGAATACGTTTTACCACAGGAACATCTCTACTGAATTTTGAAATACTGAGAATTTGTATCCAAAGCGCTGTGAAAGGTAGGATAGACTTTCAAGTGGTAATAACGTTTAAAGAGCTGGTATATTTGTAAAAAACGCTGTTTAACCAAATTGGAATTCACAATGAAGTAGCCTGAGGCTCTGGAAGAAAGTGACTCCAACTCGGAAAATTCACAATGATAACCTAGGTTAATATCGAAGAAAGTGCTTCAAACACTGGGAATACGTTCATATAGGCCCTTAATATCTGTAACTCATTGTTTCATGACGTGGAAATCGTGTTCAAGTGATATAGAACCGAGTTTGCTACTGGTTACATTCATACTTCAGGTACAATGAGTTGGCGTTTTTGATAGATAGTAGGTTATGCCATTAATCTGGAAGTGATGATGTCACCAAGGAGGAGGGGCTACGTGGGCAGGTCCAAGTGACCTCAGGTGATAATGATTTGGCCCAGGGACCTGCTGGAAATGAAAACGTCATCGTGGTTAGTTGTGGTGTTAGGGTTAGAGAATTTGGTTGGGGCTAGGGTTAGGGTTAGGATATGGGTTCAGGCTAGGTAGGGTTCAGGCACAGGTTAGGGCTAGGTTAGGGTTAGGATTAGAGGGTTAGGGACAGGGTTAGGGTCAGGGTGTAGTAATATTGGGTATTCACAATGAATGAGCTTCAATCACTGGACAAATTGGAGTGTAGCACTGAGAATTTACATCTGCAGACTTGGGAAATATTTAGAAATGTGCTTCACACACTAGGAATACATAATCTAATAGACTGAATATCTGAACAGCACAATTTTGTCACTGCGAAAACTTGTTCAAACAGCTGAGAACCAAGTGTGACACTGTTAACATTTATTTTTCCCGTCAAAAGGAGTTGGCGTTTTCGGGAAAATGAGTTGGTGAAACACTGAAAAATTCATTTTCCTAGAGCTGTAGAACAGTATGAAAGTATTGAGCACAATATGAAATCAAAATGTCAGTTAGGCTAGTGTTCCAAGTAGTGTTTTAATGTGCATTTACAATGCCGGTATGACATCCGTGTTAAAATAAAAACTCTCAGAGCTCAAAACAACAGACCAGCGGGATGTGTCAGAGTGGCTCTTGAACTCTTGGAATACGTTTTACCACCGGAACATCTCTACTGAATTTTGAAATACTGAGAATTTGTATCCAAAGCGCTGTGAAAGGTAGGATAGACTTTCAAGTGGTAATAACGTTTAAAGAGCTGGTATATTTTGTAAAAAACGCTGTTTAACCAAATTGGAATTCACAATGAATGAGCTTGAGGCTCTGGAAGAACGAGACTCCAACTCGGGAAATTCACAATGATAACCTAGGTTAATATCTAAGAAAGTGCCTCAAACACTAGGGATACATCAAAAAAGGCCCTTAATATCTGTAACGCATTGTTTCATGACATGGAAATTGTGTTCAAAGAAGATGGAACCGAGTTTGCTACTGGTTACATTTATAATTCAGGGACAATGAGTTGTCGTTTTTGATAGAAGGCTGGTTAGGCCATTAAACCGGAAGTGATGACGTCACCAAGGGGGAGGGGCCACGTAGGGAGGACCAAGTGATCCCAGGTGATAATGATTGGGCCCAGGGACATGCTAGGAGTAATGATGTAATTGAGGTTAGTTTTGGTGTCAGGGTTAGAGAATTGGGCTTGGGGCTAGTGTTAGGGATAGTATAAGAATTCGGACTTGGTAGGGTTCAGGCTCAGGTTAGGGCTAGGTTTATGGTTAGGATTAGAGGGTTAGGGACAGGGTTAGGGTCAGGGTGTAGTAATATTGGGTATTCATAATGAATGAGCTTCAATCACTGGAGAAATTGGAGTGTAGCACTGAGAATTTACATCTCCAGACTTGGGAAATATTTAGTAATGTGCTTCACACACTAGGAATACATATTCCAATAGACTGAATATCTGAACGTCACAATTTTGTCACTGCGAAATCTTGTTCAAACAGCTGAGAACCGAGTGTGACACTGTTAATATTTATTTTTCCCGTCAAAAGGAGTTGGCGTTTTCGGGAAAATGAGTTGGTGAAACACTGAAAAATTCATTTTCCTAGAGCTATAGAACAGTATGAAAGTATTGAGAACAATATGAAATCAAAATGTCAGTTAGGCTAGTGTTCCAAGTGGTGTTTTAATGTGCATTTACAAAGCCGTTATGACACCCCGTGTTAAAATAAAAACTCTCAGAGCTCAAAACAACAGACCAGTCGGATGTGTCAGAGTGTCTCTTGAACTCTTGGAATACGTTTTAGAAACCGAACATCTCTACTGAATTTTGAAATACTGAGAATTTGTATCCAAAGCACTGTGAAAGGTAGGATAGACTTTCAAGTGGTAATAACGTTTAAAGAGCTGGTATATTTGTAAAAAACGCTGTTTAACCAAATTGGAATTCACAATGAATGATCTTGAGGGTCTGGAAGAACGAGACTCCAACTCGGGAAATTCACAATGATAACCTAGGTTAATATATAAGAAAGTGCTTCAAACACTAGGAATACGTGAATAAAGGCCCTTAATATCTGTAACGCATTTTTTCATGACGTGGAAATCGTGTTCAAAGAAGATAGAACCGAGTTTGATACTGGTTACATTTATACTTCAGGGACAATGAGTTGGCGTTTTTGATAGATAGCCTGGTTAGGCCATTAATCTGGAAGTGATGACGTCACCAAGGGGGAGGGGCCACGTGGGCAGGCCCAAGTGACCCCAGGTGATAATGATTTGGCCCTGGGACCTGCTGGAAATGATGACGTCATCGAGGTTAGTTTGTGGTGTTAGGGTTAGAGAATTTGGTTGGGGCTAGGGTTAGGGTTAGATATATAAGGGTTCGGGCTAGGTCGGGTTCAGGCACAGGTTAGGGCTAGGTTAGGGTTAGGATTAGAGGGTTAGGGACAGGATTAGGGTCAGGGTGTAGTAATATTGGCTATTCACAATGAATGAGCTTCAATCACTGGACAAACTGGAGTGTAGCACTGAGAATTTACATCTCCAGACTTGGGAAATATTTAGAAATGTGCTTCACACACTAGGAATACATAATCTAATAGACTGAATATCTGAACAGCACAATTTTGTCACTGCGAAAACTTGTTCAAACAGCTGAGAACCAAGTGTGACACTGTTAACATTTATTTTTCCCGTCAAAAGGAGTTGGCGTTTTCGGGAAAATGAGTTGGTGAAACACTGAAAAATTCATTTTCCTAGAGCTGTAGAACAGTATGAAAGTATTGAGGAACAATATGAAATCAAAATGTCAGTTAGGCTAGTGTTCCAAGTAGTGTTTTAATGTGCATTTACAAAGCCGGTATGACACCCGTGTTAAAATAAAAACTCTCAGAGCTCAAAACAACAGACCAGCGGGGTGTGTCAGAGTGGCTCTTGAACTCTTGGAATACGTTTTACCACCGGAACATCTCTACTGAATTTTGAAATACTGAGAATTTGTATCCAAAGCGCTGTGAAAGGTAGGATAGACTTTCAAGTGGTAATAACGTTTAAAGAGCTGGTATATTTGTAAAAAACGCTGTTTAACCAAATTGGAATTCACAATGAATGAGCTTGAGGCTCTGGAAGAACGAGACTCCAACTCGGGAAATTCACAATGATAACCTAGGTTAATATCGAAGAAAGTGCTTCAAACACTAGGGATACGTCAAAAAGGCCCTTAATATCTGTAACGCATTGTTTCATGACGTGGAAATTGTGTTCAAAGAAGATAGAACCGAGTTTGCTACTGGTTACATTTATACTTCAGGGACAATGAGTTGGCGTTTTTGATAGATAGTAGGTTATGCCATTAAACCTGGAAGTGATGATGTCACCAAGGGGGAGGGGCCACGTGGGCAGGCCCAAGTGACCCCAGGTGATAATGATTTGGCCCAGGGATCTGCTGGAAATGAAAACGTCATCGAGGTTAGTTGTGGTGTCAGGGTTAGAGAATTGGGTTGGGGCTAGGGTTAGGGTTAGGATAAGGGTTCGGGCTAGGTAGGGTTCAGGCACAGGTTAGGGCTAGGTTAGGGTTAGGATTAGAGGGTTAGGGACAGGGTTAGGGTCAGGGTGTAGTAATATTGGGTATTCACAATGAATGAGCTTCAATCACTGGACAAATTGGAGTGTAGCACTGAGAATTTACATCTCCAGACTTGGGAAATATTTAGAAATGTGCTTCACACACTAGGAATACATAATCTAATAGACTGAATATCTGAACCTCACAATTTTGTCACTGCGAAAACTTGTTCAAACAGCTGAGAACCAAGTGTGACACTGTTAACATTTATTTTTCCCGTCAAAAGGAGTTGGCGTTTTCGGGAAAATGATGAGTTGGTGAAACACTGAAAATTTCATTTTCCTAGAGCTGTAGAACAGTATGAAAGTATTGAGAACAATATGAAATCAAAATGTCAGTTAGGCTAGTGTTCCAAGTAGTGTTTTAATGTGCATTTACAATGCCGGTATGACACCCGTGGTAAAAGTAAAAACTCTCAGAGCTCAAAACAACTGACCAGCGGGTTGTGTCAGAGTGGCTCTTGAACTCTTGGAATACGTTTTACCACCGGAACATCTCTACTGAATTTTGAAATACTGAGAATTTGTATCCAAAGCGCTGTGAAAGGTAGGATAGACTTTCAAGTGGTAATAACGTTTAAAGAGCTGGTATATTTGTAAAAAACGCTGTTTAACCAAATTGGAATTCACAATGAATGAGCTTGAGGCTCTGGAAGAACGTGACTCCAACTCGGGAAATTCACAATGATAACCTAGGTTAATATAGAAGAAAGTGCCTCAAACACTAGGAATACATGAATATAGGCCCTTAATATCTGTAACGCATTTTTTCATGACATGGAAATCGTGTTCAAAGAAGATAGAAGCGAGTTTGCTACTGGTTACATTTATAATTCAGGGACAATGAGTTGTCGTTTTTGATAGAAGGCTTGTTAGGCCATTAAACCAGAAGTGATGATGTCACTAAGGGAGAGGGGCCACGTAGGGAGGCCCTAGTGATCCCAGGTGATAATGATTGGCCCAGGGACCTCTAGGAGTGATGATGTCATCGAGGTTAGTTTTGGTGTCAGGGTTAGAGAATTGGGCTTGGGGCTAGGGTTAGGGTTAGGATAAGGGTTCGGGCTAGGTAGGGTTCAGGCTCAGGTTAGGGCTAGGTTTAGGGTTAGGATTAGAGGGTTAGGGTCCAGGGTTAGGGTCAGGGTGTAGTAATATTGGGTATTCACAATGAATGAGCTTCAATCACTGGACAAATTGGAGTGTAGCACTGAGAATTTACATCTCCAGACTTAGGAAATATTTAGAAATGTGCTTCACACACTAGGAATACATATTCTAATAGACTGAATATCTGAACAGCACAATTTTGTCACTGCGAAAACTTGTTCAAAGAGCTGAGAACCAAGTGTGACACTGTTAACATTTATTTTTCCCGTCAAAAGGAGTTCGCGTTTTCGGGAAAATGAGTTGGTGAAACACTGAAAAATTCATTTTCCCAGAGCTGTAGAACAGTATGAAAGTATTGAGAACAATATGAAATCAAAATGTCAGTTAGGCTATTGTTCCAAGTAGTGTTTTAATGTGCATTTACAATGCCGGTATGACACCCGTGCTAAAATAAAAACTCTCAGAGCTCAAAACAACAGACCAGCGGGGTGTGTCAGAGTGGCTCTTGAACTCTTGGAATACGTTTTACCATCGGAACATCTCTACTGAATTTTGAAATACTGAGAATTTGTATCCAAAGCGCTGTGAAAGGTAGGATAGACTTTCAAGTGGTAATAACGTTTAAAGAGCTGGTATATTTGTAAAAAACGCTGTTTAACCAAATTGGAATTCACAATGAATGAGCCTGAGGCTCTGGAAGAAAGTGACTCCAACTCGGGAAATTCACAATGATAACCTAGGTTAATATCGAAGAAAGTGCTTCAAACACTGGGAATACGTTCATATAGGCCCTTAATATCTGTAACGCATTGTTTCATGACGTGGAAATCGTGTTCAAAGTGAGATAGAACCGAGTTTGCTACTGGTTACATTCATACTTCAGGTACAATGAGTTGGCGTTTTTGATAGATAGTAGGTTATGCCATTAATCTGGAAGTGATGATGTCACCAAGGGAGGAGGGGCCACGTGGGCAGGCCCAAGTGACCCCAGGTGATAATGATTTGGCCCAGGGACCTGCTGGAAATGAAAACGTCATCGAGGTTAGTTGTGGTGTTAGGGTTAGAGAATTTGGTTGGGGCTAGGGTTAGGGTTAGGATATGGGTTCAGGCTAGGTAGGGTTCAGGCACAGGTTAGGGCTAGGTAGGGGGTTAGGATTAGAGGGTTAGGGACAGGGTTAGGGTCAGGGTGTAGTAATATTGGGTATTCACAATGAATGAGCTTCAATCACTGGACAAACTGGAGTGTAGCACTGAGAATTTACATCTCCAGACTTGGGAAATATTTAGAAATGTGCTTCACACACTAGGAATACATAATCTAATAGACTGAATATCTGAACAGCACAATTTTGTCACTGCGAAAACTTGTTCAAACAGCTGAGAACCAAGTGTGACACTGTTAACATTTATTTTTCCCGTCAAAAGGAGTTGGCGTTTTCGGGAAAATGAGTTGGTGAAACACTGAAAAATTCATTTTCCTAGAGCTGTAGAACAGTATGAAAGTATTGAGCACAATATGAAATCAAAATGTCAGTTAGGCTAGTGTTCCAAGTAGTGTTTTAATGTGCATTTACAATGCCGGTATGACACCCGTGTTAAAATAAAAACTCTCAGAGCTCAAAACAACAGACCAGCGGGGGTGTGTCAGAGTGGCTCTTGAACTCTTGGAATACGTTTTACCACCTGAACATCTCTACTGAATTTTGAAATACTGAGAATTTGTATCCAAAGCGCTGTGAAAGGTAGGATAGACTTTCAAGTGGTAATAACGTTTAAAGAGCTGGTATATTTGTAAAAAACGCTGTTTAACCAAATTGAAATTCACAATGAATGAGCTTGAGGCTCTGGAAGAACGAGACTCCAACTCGGGAAATTCACAATGATAACCTAGGTTAATATCTAAAAAGTGCTTCAAACACTAGGGAATACATCAATATAGGCCCTTAATATCTGTAACGCATTGTTTCATGACATGGAAATTGTGTTCAAATGAGATAGACGCCGAGTTTGCTACTGGTTACATTTATAACTCAGGGACAATGAGTTGTCGTTTTTGATAGATAGGCTGGTTAGGCCATTAAACTGGAAGTGATGATGTCACTAAGGGAGAGGGGCCACTTAGGGAGGCCCTAGCGATCCCAGGTGATAATGATGGGGCCCAGGTAGTTGCTAGGAGTGATGACGTCATCGAGGTTAGTTTTGGTGTCAGGGTTAGAGAAATGGGCTTGGGACAAGGGTTAGGGTTAGGATAAGGGTTCGGGCTATGTAGGGTTCAGGCTCAGGTTAGGGCTAGGTTTAGGGTTAGGATTAGAGGGTTAGGGATAGGGTTAGTGTCAGGGTGTAGTAATATTGGGTATTCACAATGAATGAGCTTCAATCACTGGACAAATTGGAGTGTAGCACTGAGAATTTACATCTCCAGACTAGGGAAATATTTATCAATGTGCTTCACACACTAGGAATACATATTCCAATATACTGAATATTGGAACGTCACAATTTTGTCACTGCGAAATCTTGTTCAAACAGCTGAGAACCCAGTGTGACACTGTTAGCATTTATTTTTCCCTTCAAAAGGAGTTGGCGTATTTTGGAAAATGAGTTGGTGAAAAACTGAAAAATTCTTTTTCCTAGAGATGTATAACTGGATGAAAGTATTGAGAACAATATGAAATCAAAATGTCAGTTAGGCTAGTGTTCCAAGTAGTGTTTTAATGTGCATTTACAATGCCGGTATGAAACCCGTGTTAAAATAAAAAGTCTCAGAGCTCAAAACAACAGACCAGCGGGAAGTGTCAGAGTGGCTCTTGAACTCTTGGAATACGTTTTACCACCGGAACATCTCTACTGAATTTTGAAATACTGAGAATTTGTATCCAAAGCGCTGTGAAAGGTAGGATAGACTTTCAAGTGGTAATAACGTTTAAAGAGCTGGTATATTTGTAAAAAACGCTGTTTAACCAAATTGGAATTCACAATGAAGTATCCTGAGGCTCTGGAAGAAAGTGACTCCAACTCGGAAAATTCACAATGATAACTTAGGTTAATATCGAAGAAAGTGCTTCAAACACTGGGAATACGTGCATATAGGCCCTTAATATCTGTAACGCATTGTTTCATGACGTGGAAATCGTGTTCAAATGAGATAGAACCGAGTTTGCTACTGGTTACATTCATACTTCAGGTACAATGAGTTGGCGTTTTTGATAGATAGTAGGTTATGCCATTAATCTGGAAGTGATGATGTCACCAAGATGGAGGGGCCATGTGGGCAGGCTAAGTGACCCCAGGTGATAATGATTTGGCCCAGGGACCTGCTGGAAATGAAAACGTCATCGAGGTTAGTTGTGGTGTTAGGGTTAGAGAATTTGGTTGGGGCTAGGGTTAGGGTTAGGATATGGGTTCAGGCTAGGTAGGGTTCAGGCACAGGTTAGGGTTAGGTTAGGGTTAGGATTAGAGGGATAGGGACAGGGTTAGGGTCAGGGTGTAGTAATATTGGCTATTCACAATGAATGAGCTTCAATCACTGGACAAATTGGAGTGTAGCACTGAGAATTTACATCTCCAGACTTGGGAAATATTTAGAAATTTGCTTCACACACTAGGAATACATAATCTTATAGACTGAATATCTGAACAGCACAATTTTGTCACTGCGAAAACTTGTTCAAACAGCTGAGAACCAA
>JAJQQW010001876.1:2500-5000 GCA_025583905.1 Ia io
CCCCCCCCCCCCCCCCCCCCCCCCCCCCCCCCCCCCCCCCCCCCCCCCCCCCCCCCCCCCCCCCCCCCCCCCCCCCCCCCCCCCCCCCCCCCCCCCCCCCCCCCCCCCCCCCCCCCCCCCCCCCCCCCCCCCCCCCCCCCCCCCCCCCCCCCCCCCCCCCCCCCCCCCCCCCCCCCCCCCCCCCCCCCCCCCCCCCCCCCCCCCCCCCCCCCCCCCCCCCCCCCCCCCCCCCCCCCCCCCCCCCCCCCCCCCCCCCCCCCCCCCCCCCCCCCCCCCCCCCCCCCCCCCCCCCCCCCCCCCCCCCCCCCCCCCCCCCCCCCCCCCCCCCCCCCCCCCCCCCCCCCCCCCCCCCCCCCCCCCCCCCCCCCCCCCCCCCCCCCCCCCCCCCCCCCCCCCCCCCCCCCCCCCCCCCCCCCCCCCCCCCCCCCCCCCCCCCCCCCCCCCCCCCCCCCCCCCCCCCCCCCCCCCCCCCCCCCCCCCCCCCCCCCCCCCCCCCCCCCCCCCCCCCCCCCCCCCCCCCCCCCCCCCCCCCCCCCCCCCCCCCCCCCCCCCCCCCCCCCCCCCCCCCCCCCCCCCCCCCCCCCCCCCCCCCCCCCCCCCCCCCCCCCCCCCCCCCCCCCCCCCCCCCCCCCCCCCCCCCCCCCCCCCCCCCCCCCCCCCCCCCCCCCCCCCCCCCCCCCCCCCCCCCCCCCCCCCCCCCCCCCCCCCCCCCCCCCCCCCCCCCCCCCCCCCCCCCCCCCCCCCCCCCCCCCCCCCCCCCCCCCCCCCCCCCCCCCCCCCCCCCCCCCCCCCCCCCCCCCCCCCCCCCCCCCCCCCCCCCCCCCCCCCCCCCCCCCCCCCCCCCCCCCCCCCCCCCCCCCCCCCCCCCCCCCCCCCCCCCCCCCCCCCCCCCCCCCCCCCCCCCCCCCCCCCCCCCCCCCCCCCCCCCCCCCCCCCCCCCCCCCCCCCCCCCCCCCCCCCCCCCCCCCCCCCCCCCCCCCCCCCCCCCCCCCCCCCCCCCCCCCCCCCCCCCCCCCCCCCCCCCCCCCCCCCCCCCCCCCCCCCCCCCCCCCCCCCCCCCCCCCCCCCCCCCCCCCCCCCCCCCCCCCCCCCCCCCCCCCCCCCCCCCCCCCCCCCCCCCCCCCCCCCCCCCCCCCCCCCCCCCCCCCCCCCCCCCCCCCCCCCCCCCCCCCCCCCCCCCCCCCCCCCCCCCCCCCCCCCCCCCCCCCCCCCCCCCCCCCCCCCCCCCCCCCCCCCCCCCCCCCCCCCCCCCCCCCCCCCCCCCCCCCCCCCCCCCCCCCCCCCCCCCCCCCCCCCCCCCCCCCCCCCCCCCCCCCCCCCCCCCCCCCCCCCCCCCCCCCCCCCCCCCCCCCCCCCCCCCCCCCCCCCCCCCCCCCCCCCCCCCCCCCCCCCCCCCCCCCCCCCCCCCCCCCCCCCCCCCCCCCCCCCCCCCCCCCCCCCCCCCCCCCCCCCCCCCCCCCCCCCCCCCCCCCCCCCCCCCCCCCCCCCCCCCCCCCCCCCCCCCCCCCCCCCCCCCCCCCCCCCCCCCCCCCCCCCCCCCCCCCCCCCCCCCCCCCCCCCCCCCCCCCCCCCCCCCCCCCCCCCCCCCCCCCCCCCCCCCCCCCCCCCCCCCCCCCCCCCCCCCCCCCCCCCCCCCCCCCCCCCCCCCCCCCCCCCCCCCCCCCCCCCCCCCCCCCCCCCCCCCCCCCCCCCCCCCCCCCCCCCCCCCCCCCCCCCCCCCCCCCCCCCCCCCCCCCCCCCCCCCCCCCCCCCCCCCCCCCCCCCCCCCCCCCCCCCCCCCCCCCCCCCCCCCCCCCCCCCCCCCCCCCCCCCCCCCCCCCCCCCCCCCCCCCCCCCCCCCCCCCCCCCCCCCCCCCCCCCCCCCCCCCCCCCCCCCCCCCCCCCCCCCCCCCCCCCCCCCCCCCCCCCCCCCCCCCCCCCCCCCCCCCCCCCCCCCCCCCCCCCCCCCCCCCCCCCCCCCCCCCCCCCCCCCCCCCCCCCCCCCCCCCCCCCCCCCCCCCCCCCCCCCCCCCCCCCCCCCCCCCCCCCCCCCCCCCCCCCCCCCCCCCCCCCCCCCCCCCCCCCCCCCCCCCCCCCCCCCCCCCCCCCCCCCCCCCCCCCCCCCCCCCCCCCCCCCCCCCCCCCCCCCCCCCCCCCCCCCCCCCCCCCCCCCCCCCCCCCCCCCCCCCCCCCCCCCCCCCCCCCCCCCCCCCCCCCCCCCCCCCCCCCCCCCCCCCCCCCCCCCCCCCCCCCCCCCCCCCCCCCCCCCCCCCCCCCCCCCCCCCCCCCCCCCCCCCCCCCCCCCCCCCCCCCCCCCCCCCCCCCCCCCCCCCCCCCCCCCCCCCCCCCCCCCCCCCCCCCCCCCCCCCCCCCCCCCCCCCCCCCCCCCCCCCCCCCCCCCCCCCCCCCCCCCCCCCCCCCCCCCCCCCCCCCCCCCCCCCCCCCCCCCCCCCCCCCCCCCCCCCCCCCCCCCCCCCCCCCCCCCCCCCCCCCCCCCCCCCCCCCCCCCCCCCCCCCCCCC
>JAJQQW010001876.1:10000-11554 GCA_025583905.1 Ia io
TCCCCACATATAAAACCTTTAGCTCCCCACCCCCCCTATTAATGGATCTCCCCCCCTATTTTAAAAAGTTCCCTACTCCCCACCCTTAAATATCCCCCATCAAAGGGCTCAAAAATTTTTTTGAAAATACCGGGAAATTTGTTTTTTACCAATTCTCAATAAAAAAAGCCCAAGTGAAAGGTAATAACCCCCCCCCTTTTTTTTTTTGAATAAAGTGAACCTGTAAAGGTTGGCCACCCCCCCAAAAACCCTGTTGGATGTTGATTCCTGTGGTAAATTTTTGGGTTTCCCTACCCCCAATCCCCTGGGGTTTTTTTGGGTGAAAGTTCCATGCAAAAATTCCGTGATCCCTAAAGTGTTTTTCCGGGTTCCCCCTAGCATGGTCCAGGAAAAAAAAGCTCCCCCAAAAAACTGGGCCCCATCCTTAATCCTCCTTGTGGCCAGGTTAAACCAAATTCCTGGACGCCCCCTTTTGTATAAGGTACACACAATGCCATAAAAAACCGAAAAGCAGGAAAAAAAATTAAAAAGTCTTGTCACTTGAAAGACAACATTAAGATTTTGCACAACCTTGAAATTTCACCCCCCAAACACAACGTGTGCCAACAAATAAGATTCGTCACATCCTCCCTCCCAATTAAAAGAAGATGAAGGGTCCTCCATCCAAGTAAAAAAGATATCATATGAATTGTTAAACACATACATAATTTTTATGGATGAATCCCCCCCCGAAACCCCAGTGGAGCCCCCCCAATACCCCCCCCCCTCAACCACCTATTATGTTTAAAAAAAAAACTGTTCCCCCCCCCTCACACCCAGAAAAAAACTTGGTGTTTTTGGGGTGCCCTTAGTTGAATTAGTGTGGTGGCCAATTGGAACAGTCGGTTGTCAACATTATAAAAAAAAAATTTAATGGGGGACCCGGAAAATAACGCTTAGGGTGTACCTAATCCCCGAAATATACAACAAGGAATTAAACAGGAAAAAGGGAAAAAAATAAAAAATGGTTAACTAAAAAAATTTTGCCCGGGGAAGAAAATAAACCCCCGGTGGTGGTCCCAAGATATTAATGGGCTGTTTGTAACAAGGCCAGTCCAATTAGTTCCCCCGAACCAATAATTTAACCCCCCCAAGACTTGGACTGAAACCCCCACCCTCCCCCCCCATCACCCAGATTAAAAATCCAATAAGGGGTCTACACCCCCCAATGGCCCCCCACCCCCCCCCCCCATGGGAAACAGAAGGGGTGGGGGAAAATAAATTCTTTTTCCCCGCCAATGGGGGTAAGAATGCCCTGGTCCCCAATTATTTATTTCCCCCCCCCCCAAGAATTATTTTAAAAAATACAAACCCTAGAAAAAATTATTTTTGAAAAATTTTATTGTCCCCCCCCACCCTACCCCCCTTTAAGTTTTATAAAAAAAATTTATTATTTTTTAATATTTTGGTTATTTTTTTAATTTTGAATATATCAACGCATTACAAGGCAAATTGGTATTTTATTTTTAAGGAATTAAGGCCCATCTAAATATTAAGCCAATTATGTGAACTAAT
>JAJQQW010000851.1:0-14119 GCA_025583905.1 Ia io
GAGACTTCACCACATGTAAAAAGAACATCATACTATCTTCTCTGAACTTGAGAAGGTATATACTCTTGTCTATCACATTTTTTACAATATATTGCTACTTTGTATTGAATTCTAGTGGTACTAAAGCTGCTTAAATGTGCTATTTGCTCTATTCTAGGATTGCCCGCATTGTATGAAACACTTTCCTTACTATATCCTAACATTGTGATGTACTTTCCCTTGACTCTCTAGCTATTGTCTTCAATTCACTGATATTTTGCCTTTATTCCTAGTCTTGCTTACAATGTCCTACCACTGGCTTTCTGTTGCAGTTACCGAACTTACCTATATCATAGAAGCACCATTCTACACTGCTGTCTGAAGTGGAGAAGCAATATACACTTGTCTCCCAAGTGAGTTTTTCAGTTTAATGCCACTTTTCGGTGAATTATAGTGTTTTTAAAGACCGGTTTAATGTGCACTTGCTGTATTTCAAGGATTTCTGCAGTGTCTAACATACTTTCTAGACTGTAGACTTACATTTTGATGTCTTTCCCACGTGTTCTCTCACAGTTCTGTTATATACACTATTATTGGCTCTGATTTACTACTGATTTCTTGCAGCGTCCTATCATTGGCTATTGCTCTACTTATGGGACTTCCCCACATGTACAAACAGCTTTGTACATGCTTCTGTTAACTGGAGAAGCTACATACACTTGTCTGTCAACTCTTTTACTGTTTAATGCTACATTTTAGTGAATTTCTGTGGTTTCAAAGACTGGTTCAATGTGCACTTTGCTCTATTTAGAGGGTTTTCTGCAGTGTAGAAAGACCTTTGTATACTGTCGACTTATATTTTGTTGTCTTTTCCACTTGTATTCTCACAATTCTGTTCTATTCACTATTACTTGCTCTGCATTACTACTTCTTCTTGGAGTGACCTATAATTGGCCTTCTGCTCTATTTGTGAGACTTCACCACATGTAAAAGAACATCATACTATCTTCTCTGAACTTGAGAAGGTATATACTCTTGTCTATCACATTTTTTACAATATATTGCTACTTTGTATTGAATTCTAGTGGTACTAAAGCTGCTTAAATGTGCTATTTGCTCGATTCTAGGATTGCCCGCATTGTATGAAACACTTTCCTTACTATATCCTAACATTGTGATGTACTTTCCCTTGACTCTCTAGCTATTGTCTTCAATTCACTGATATTTCGCCTTTATTCCTAGTCTTGCTTACAATGTCCTACAACTGGCTTTCTGTTGCAGTTACCGAACTTACCTATATCATAGAAGCACCATTCTACACTGCTGTCTGAAGTGGAGAAGCAATATACACTTGTCTCCCAAGTGAGTTTTTCAGTTTAATGCCACTTTTCGGTGAATTATAGTGTTTTTAAAGACCGGTTTAATGTGCACTTGCTGTATTTCAAGGATTTCTGCAGTGTGTAACATACTTTCTATACTATAGACTTACTTTTTGATGTCTTTCCCACGTGTTCTCTCACAGTTCTGTTATATACACTATTATTGGCTCTGATTTACTACTGATTTCTTGCAGCGTCCTATCATTGGCCTATTGCTCTACTTATGGGACTTCCCCACATGTACAAACAGCTTTGTACATGCTTCTGTTAACTGGAGAAGCTACATACACTTGTCTGTCAACTCTTTTACTGTTTAATGCTACATTTTAGTGAATTTCTGTGGTTTCAAAGACTGGTTCAATGTGCACTTTGCTCTATTTAGAGGGTTTTCTGCAGTGTAGAAAGACCTTTGTATACTGTCGACATATTTTGTTGTCTTTTCCACTTGTATTCTCACAATTCTGTTCTATTCACTATTACTTGCTCTGCATTACTACTTCTTCCTTGGAGTGACCTATAATTGGCCTTCTGCTCTATTTGTGAGACTTCACCACATGTAAAAGAACATTATACTATCTTCTCTGAACTTGAGAAGGTATATACTCTTGTCTATATCACCTTTTTTACATTTGATTGCTGCTGTGTAGTGAATTCTAGTGGTACTAAAGCTGCTTAAATGTGCTATTTGCTCTCTTCCAGGATTGCCCGCATTGTATGAAACACTTTCCTTACTATATCCTAACATTGTGATGTACTTTCCCTTGACTCTCTAGCTATTGTCTTCAATTCACTGATATTTTGCCTTTATTTCTAGTCTTGCTTACAGTGTCCTACAACTGCTTTCTGTTGCAGTTACCGAACTTACCTATATCATAGAAGCACCATTCTACACTGCTGTCTGAAGTGGAGAAGCAATATACACTTGTCTCCCAAGTGAGTTTTTCAGTTTAATGCCACTTTTTCGGTGAATTATAGTGTTTTTAAAGACCGGTTTAATGTGCACTTGCTGTATTTCAAGGATTTCTGCAGTGTCTAACATACTTTCTAGACTGTAGACTTACATTTTGATGTCTTTCCCACGTGTTCTCTCACAATTCTGTTATATTCACTATTATTGGCTCTGATTTACTACTGATTTCTTACAGTGTCCTATCATTGGACCTATTGCTCTACTTATGGGACTTCCCCACATGTACAAACAGCTGTGTGCATGCTTCTGTTAACTGGAGAAGCTACATACACTTTTCTGTCAACTGTTTTTACTGTTTAATGCTTCATTTTAATGTATTTCAGTGGTTTCAAAGACTGGTTCAATGTGCACTTTGCTCTATTTAAAGGGTTTTCTGCAGTGTACAAAGACCTTTCTATACTGTAGACTTATATTTTCTTGTCTTTTTCCACTTGTATTCTCACAATTCTGTTCTATTCACTATTATTTGCTCTGCATTACTACTTCTTCCTTGCAGTGACCTATAATTGGCCTTCTGCTCTATTTATGAGACTTTACCACATGTAGCAAGAACTTTATACTCTCTTCTCTGAACTTGAGATGGTATATACTCTTGTCTCTCACCTGTTTTACAGTTGATTGCTGCTTTGTAGTGAATTCTAGTGGTACTAAAGCTGCTTAAATGTGCTATTTGCTCTATTCTAGGATTGCCCGCATTGTATGAAACACTTTCCTTACTATATCCTAACATTGTGATGTACTTTCCCTTGACTCTCTAGCTATTCTCTTCAATTCACTGCTATTTCGCCTTTATTCCTAGTCTTGCTTACAATGTCTTACAACTGGCTTTCTGTTGCAGTTACCGGACTTACCTATATCATAGAAGCACCATTCTACACTGCTGTCTGAAGTGGAGAAGCAATATACACTTGTCTCCCAAGTGATTTTTTACAGTTTAATGCTACTTTTCGGTGAATTATAGTGGTTTTTAAAGACCGGTTTAATGTGCACTTGCTGTATTTCAAGGATTTCTGCTGTGTCTAACATACTTTCTATACTGTAGACTTACATTTTGATGTCTTTCCCACGTGTTCTCTCACATTCTGTTATATTCACTATTATTGGCTCTGATTTACTACTGATTTCTTGCAGTGTCCCCTATCATTGGCCTATTGCTCTACTTATGGGACTTCCCCACATGTACAAACAGCTGTGTGCATGCTTCTGTTAACTGGAGAAGCTACATACACTTGTCTGTCAACTCTTTTTACTGTTTAATGCTACATTTTAGTGAATTTCAGTGGTTTCAAAGACTGGTTCAATGTGCACTTTGCTCTATTTAGAGGGTTTTCTGCAGTGTACAAAGACCTTTCTATACTGTAGACTTATATTTTGTTGTCTTTTCCACTTGTATTCTCACAATTCTGTTCTATTCACTATTACTTGCTCTGCATTACTACTTCTTTCTTGGAGTGACCTATAATTGGCCTTCTGCTCTATTTGTGAGACTTCACCACATGTAAAACAAACATTTTATACTATCTTCTCTGAACTTGAGAAGGTATATACTCTTGTCTATCACCTGTTTTTACAGTTGATTGCTGCTTTGTAGTGAATTCTAGTGGTACTAAAGCTGCTTAAATGTGCTATTTGCTCTATTTCTAGGATTGCCCGCATTGTATGAAACACTTTCCTTACTATATCCTAACATTGTGATGTACTTTCCCTTGACTCTCTAGCTATTCTCTTCAATTCACTGCTATTTCGCCTTTATTCCTAGTCTTGCTTACAATGTCTTACAACTGGCTTTCTGTTGCAGTTACCGAACTTACCTATATCATAGAAGCACCTTTCTACACTGCTGTCTGAAGTGGAGAAGCAATATACACTTGTCTCCCAAGTGAGATTTTTTTCAGTTTAATGCTACTTTTCGGTGAATTATAGTGTTTTTAAAGAACGGTTTAATGTGCACTTGCTGTATTTCAAGGATTTCTGCAGTGTCTAACATACTTTCTATACTGTAGACTTACATTTTGATGTCTTTCCCACGTGTTCTCTCACAGTTCTGTTATATACACTATTATTGGCTCTGATTTACTACTGATTTCTTGCAGCGTCCTATAATTGGCCTATTGCTCTACTTATGGGACTTCCCCACATGTACAAACAGCTTTGTGCATGCTTCTGTTAACTGGAGAAGCTACATACACTTGTCTGTCAACTCTTTTTACTGTTTAATGCTACATTTCAGTGAATTTCAGTGGTTTCAAAGACTGGTTCAATGTGCACTTTGCTCTATTTAGAGGGTTTTCTGCAGTGTACAAAGACCTTTGTATACTGTCGACTTATATTTTGTTGTCTTTTCCACTTGTATTCTCACAATTCTGTTCTATTCACTATTATTTGCTCTGCATTACTACTTCTTTCTTGCAGTGACCTATAATTGGCCTTCTGCTCTACTTTGTGAGACTTCACCACATGTAAAAGAACGTTTTTATACTCTCTTCTCTGAACTTGAGAAGCTATATACACTTGTCTCTCACCTGTTTTACAGTTGATTGCTACTTTGTAGTGAATTCTAGTGGTACTAAAGCTGCTTAAATGTGCTATTTGCTCTATTCTAGGATTGCCCGCATTGTATGAAACACTTTCCTTACTATATCCTAACATTGTGATGTACTTTCCCTTGACACTCTAGCTATTCTCTTCAATTCACTGCTATTTCGCCTTTATTCCTTGTCTTGCTTACAATGTCTTACAACTGGCTTTCTGTTGCAGTTACCGGACTACCTACATCGTAGAAACACCTTTCTACACTGCTGTCTGAATTGGAAAAGCAATATACACTTGTCTCCCAAGTATGTTTTTACAATTTAATGCTACTATTTGTTGAATTATAGTAGTTTTTTAAACAACGGTTTAATGTGCACTTGCTGTATTTCAAGGATTTCTGCAGTGTCTAACATACTTTCTATACTATAGACTTACATTTTGATGTCTTTCCCACGTGTTCTCTCACAGTTCTGTTATATACACTATTATTGGCTCTGATTTACTACTGATTTCTTGCAGCGTCCTATCATTGGCCTATTGCTCTACTTATGGGACTTCCCCACATGTACAAACAGCTGTGTGCATGCTTCTGTTAACTGGAGAAGCTACATACACTTGTCTGTCAACTCTTTTACTGTTTAATGCTACATTTTAGTGAATTTCTGTGGTTTCAAAGACTGGTTCAATGTGCACTTTGCTCTATTTAGAGTGTTTACTGCAGTGTAGAAAGACCTTTGTATACTGTCGACTTATATTTTGTTGTCTTTTCCACTTGTATTCTCACAATTCTGTTCTATTCACTATTACTTGCTCTGCATTACTACTTCTTTCTTGGAGCGACCTATAATTGGCCTTCTGCTCTATTTGTGAGACTTCACCACATGTAAAAGAACATCATACTATCTTCTCTGAACTTGAGAAGGTATATACTCTTGTCTATCACATTTTTTACAATATATTGCTACTCTGTATTGAATTCTAGTGGTACTAAAGCTGCTTAAATGTGCTATTTGCTCTATTCTAGGATTGCCCGCATTGTATGAAACACTTTCCTTACTATATCCTAACATTGTGATGTACTTTCCCTTGACTCTCTAGCTATTGTCTTCAATTCACTGCTATTTCGCCTTTATTCCTAGTCTTGCTTACAATGTCCTACCACTGGCTTTCTGTTGCAGTTACCGAACTTACCTATATCATGGAAGCACCATTCTACACTGCTGTCTGAAGTGGAGAAGCAATATACACTTGTCTCCCAAGTGAGGTTTTCAGTTTAATGCTTCTTTTCGGTGAATTATAGTGTTTTTAAAGACCGGTTTAATGTGC
This sequence comes from Ia io, assembly GCA_025583905.1. Taxonomy (NCBI): domain Eukaryota; kingdom Metazoa; phylum Chordata; class Mammalia; order Chiroptera; family Vespertilionidae; genus Ia; species Ia io. The sequence continues at coordinate 6,187 of JAJQQW010000851.1, forward strand.
ACTTGCTGTATTTCAAGGATTTCTGCAGTGTCTAACATACTTTCTAGACTGTAGACTTACATTTTGATGTCTTTCCCACGTGTTCTCTCACAGTTCTGTTATATACACTATTATTGGCTCTGATTTACTACTGATTTCTTGCAGCGTCCTATAATTGACCTATTGCTCTACTTATGGGACTTCCCCACATGTACAAACAGCTTTGTACATGCTTCTGTTAACTGGAGAAGCTACATACACTTGTCTGTCAACTCTTACTGTTTAATGCTACATATTCGTGACTTTCAGTGGTTTCAAAGACTGGTTCAATGTGCACTTTGCTCTATTTAGAGGGTTTTCTGCAGTGTAGAAAGACCTTAGTATACTGTCGACTTATATTTTGTTGTCTTTTCCACTTGTATTCTCACAATTCTGTTCTATTCACTACTATTTGCTCTGCATTGCTACTTCTTTCTTGCAGTGACCTATAATTGGCCTTCTGCTCTACTTATGAGACTTTCCCACATGTTCAAACGTTTTATACTCTCTTCTCTGAACTTGGTAAGCTATATCCACTTGTCTCTCACCTGTTTTACAGTTGATTGCTACTTTGTAGTGAATTCAAGTGGTACGCAAGCTGCTTAAATGTGCTATTTGCTCAATTGTAGGATTGCACGCACTGTATGAAACACTTTCATTACTATATCCTAACATCGTGATGTACTTTCCCTTGACACTCTAGCTATTCTCTTCAATTCACTGCTATTTCGCCTTTATTCCTTGTCTTGCTTACAATGTCTTACAACTGGCTTTCTGTTGCAGTTACCGGACTACCTACATCGTAGAAACACCTTTGTACACTGCTCTCTGAATTGGAAAAGCAATATTCACTTGTCTCCCAAGTATGTTTTACAATTTAATGCTACTATTTGTTGAATTATAGTAGTTTTAAACAACGGTTTAATGTGCACTTGCTGTATTTCAAGGATTTCTGCAGTGTGTAACATACTTTCTATACTATAGACTTACATTTTGATGTCTTTCCCACGTGTTCTCTCACAGTTCTGTTATATACACTATTATTGGCTCTGATTTACTACTGATTTCTTGCAGCGTCCTATCATTGGCCTATTGCTCTACTTATGGGACTTCCCCACATGTACAAACAGCTTTGTGCATGCTTCTGTTAACTGGAGAAGCTACATACACTTGTCTGTCAACTCTTTTACTGTTTAATGCTACATTTTAGTGAATTTCGGTGGTTTCAAAGACTGGTTCAATGTGCACTTTGCTCTATTTAGAGGGTTTTCTGCAGTGTAGAAAGACCTTTGTATACTGTCGACATATTTTGTTGTCTTTTCCACTTGTATTCTCACAATTCTGTTCTATTCACTATTACTTGCTCTGCATTACTACTTCTTCCTTGGAGTGACCTATAATTGGCCTTCTGCTCTATTTGTGACACTTCACCACATGTAAAAGAACATCATACTATCTTCTCTGAACTTGAGAAGGTATATACTCTTGTCTATCACATTTTTTTACAAAATATTGCTACTTTGTATTGAATTCTAGTGGTACTAAAGCTGCGTAAATGTGCTATTTGCTCGATTCTAGGATTGCCCGCATTGTATGAAACACTTTCCTTACTATATCCTAACATTGTGATGTACTTTCCCTTGACTCTCTAGCTATTGTCTTCAATTCACTGATATTTTGCCTTTACTCCTAGTTTTGCTTACAATGTCCTACCACTGGCTTTCTGTTGCAGTTACCGAACTTACCTATATCATAGAAGCACCATTCTACACTGCTGTCTGAAGTGGAGAAGCAATATACACTTGTCTCCCAAGTGAGTTTTTCAGTTTAATGCCACTTTTCGGTGAATTATAGTGTTTTTAAAGACCGGTTTAATGTGCACTTGCTGTATTTCAAGGATTTCTGCAGTGTGTAACATACTTTCTATACTATAGACTTACATTTTGATGTCTTTCCCACGTGTTCTCTCACAGTTCTGTTATATACACTATTATTGGCTCTGATTTACTACTGATTTCTTGCAGCGTCCTATCATTGGACTATTGCTCTACTTATGGGACTTCCCCACATGTACAAACAGCTTTGTACATGCTTCTGTTAACTGGAGAAGCTACATACACTTGTCTGTCAACTCTTTTACTGTTTAATGCTACATTTTAGTGAAATTCTGTGGTTTCAAAGACTGGTTCAATGTGCACTTTGCTCTATTTAGAGGGTTTTCTGCAGTGTAGAAAGACCTTTGTATACTGTCGACTTATATCTTGTTGTCTTTTCCACTTGTATTCTCACAATTCTGTTCTATTCACTATTACTTGCTCTGCATTACTACTTCTTCCTTGGAGTGACCTATAATTGGCCTTCTGCTCTATTTGTGAGACTTCACCACATGTAAAAGAACATTATACTATCTTCTCTGAACTTGAGAAGGTATATACTCTTGTCTATCACCTGTTTTACATTTGATTGCTGCTGTGTAGTGAATTCTAGTGGTACTAAAGCTGCTTAAATGTGCTATTTGCTCTCTTCCAGGATTGCCCGCATTGTATGAAACACTTTCCTTACTATATCCTAACATTGTGATGTACTTTCCCTTGACTCTCTAGCTATTGTCTTCAATTCACTGATATTTTGCCTTTATTTCTAGTCTTGCTTACAGTGTCCTACAACTGCCTTTGTGTTGCAGTTACCGAACTTACCTATATCATAGAAGCACCATTCTACACTGCTGTCTGAAGTGGAGAAGCAATATACACTTGTCTCCCAAGTGTTTTTTTTCAGTTTAATGCCACTTTTCGGTGAATTATAGTGGTTTTAAAGACTGGTTTAATGTGCACTTGCTGTATTTCAAGGATTTCTGCTGTTTCTAACATACTTTCTAGACTGTAGACTTACATTTTGATGTCTTTCCCACGTGTTCTCTCACAATTCTGTTATATTCACAATTGTTGGCTCTGATTTACTACTGGTTTCTTACAGTGTCCTATAATTGGACCTATGCTCTTCTTATGGACTTCCCCACATGTACAAACAGCTGTGTGCATGCTTCTGTTAACTGGAGAGGCTGCATACACTTTTCTGTCTACTGTTTTACTGGTTAATGCTTCATTTCAATGTATTTCAGTGGTTTCAAAGACTGGTTCAATGTGCACTTTGCTCAATTTAAAGGGTTTTCTGCAGTGTACAAAGACCTTTCTATACTGTAGACTTATATTTTCTTGTCTTTTCCACTTGTATTCTCACAATTCTGTTCTATTCACTATTATTTGCTCTGCATTACTACTTCTTTCTTGCAGTGACCTATAATTGGCCTTCTGCTCTACTTATGAGACTTTACCACATGTAGCAAGCACTTTATACTCTCTTCTCTGAACTTGTGATGCTATATACGCTTGAATCTCACCTGTTTTACAGTTGACTGCTGCTTTGTAATGAATTCTAGTGGTACTAAAGCTGCTTAAATGTGCTATTTTCTCTATTCTAGGATTGCCCGCATTGCATGAAACACATTCCTTACTCTATCCTAACATTGTGATGTACTTTCCCTTGACTAACTATTCTCTTCAATTCACTGCTATTTCGCCTTTATTCCTAGTCTTGCGTACAATGTCTTACAACTGGCTTTCTGTTGCAGTTACCGGACTTACCTAAATCGTAGAAATACCTTTCTACACTGCTCTCTGAAGTGGAGAAGAAATATAGTCTTGTCTCCCAAGTATGTTTTACAGTTTAATGCTACTTTTCTGTGAATTACAGTGGTTATAAAGACCGGTTTAATGTGCACTTGCTATATTTCAACAATTTCTGCTGTGTCTAACAAACTTTCTATACTGTATACTTACATTTTGATGTCTTTCCCACGTGTTCTCTCACATTCTGTTATATTCATTATTATTGGCTCTGATTTGCTACTGGTTTCTTGCAGTGTCCTATGATTGGGCCTTTGCTCTACTTCTAGATTTCCCCACATGTACAAACAGCTTTGTGTATATCTGTTTACTGGGGAAGCTACATACACTTGACTGTCAACTATTTTACTGTTTAATGCTACATTTCAGTGAATTCCAGTGGTTTTAAATACTGGTTCAATGTGCACTTTGCTCTATTTAAACGGTTTTCTGCAGTGTACAAACACCTTTCTATACTATAGACTTATATTTCGTTGTCTTTTCCACTTGTATTCTCACAATTCTGTTCTATTCACTACTATTTGCTCTGCATAACTACTTCTTTCTTGCAGTGACCTATAATTTGCCTCCTGCTCTATTAAGAGACTTGCCCACATATACAAACGTTTTATACTCTCTTCTCTGAACTTGGTAAGCTATATCCACTTGTCTCTCACCTGTTTTACAGTTGATTGCTACTTTGTAGTGAATTCTAGTGGTACTAAAGCTGCTTAAATGTGCTATTTGCTCAATTGTAGGATTGCACGCACTGTATGAAACACTTTCATTACTATATCCTAACATCGTGATGTACTTTCCCTTGACACTCTAGCTATTCTCTTCAATTCACTGCTATTTCGCCTTTATTCCTTGTCTTGCTTACAATGTCTTACAACTGGCTTTCTGTTGCAGTTACCGGACTACCTACATCGTAGAAACACCTTTGTACACTGCTCTCTGAATTGGAAAAGCAATATTCACTTGTCTCCCAAGTATGTTTTACAATTTAATGCTACTATTTGTTGAATTATAGTAGTTTTAAACAACGGTTTAATGTGCACTTGCTGTATTTCAAGGATTTCTGCAGTGTGTAACATACTTTCTATACTATAGACTTACATTTTGATGTCTTTCCCACGTGTTCTCTCACAGTTCTGTTATATACACTATTATTGGCTCTGATTTACTACTGATTTCTTGCAGCGTCCTATCATTGGCCTATTGCTCTACTTATGGGACTTCCCCACATGTACAAACAGCTTTGTGCATGCTTCTGTTAACTGGAGAAGCTACATACACTTGTCTGTCAACTCTTTTACTGTTTAATGCTACATTTTAGTGAATTTCTGTGGTTTCAAAGACTGGTTCAATGTGCACTTTGCTCTATTTAGAGGGTTTTCTGCAGTGTAGAAAGACCTTTGTATACTGTCGACTTATATCTTGTTGTCTTTTCCACTTGTATTCTCACAATTCTGTTCTATTCACTATTACTTGCTCTGCATTACTACTTCTTCCTTGGAGTGACCTATAATTGGCCTTCTGCTCTATTTGTGACACTTCACCACATGTAAAAAGAACATCATACTATCTTCTCTGAACTTGAGAAGGTATATACTCTTGTCTATCACATTTTTTACAATATATTGCTACTTTGTATTGAATTCTAGTGGTACTAAAGCTGCGTAAATGTGCTATTTGCTCGATTCTAGGATTGCCCGCATTGTATGAAACACTTTCCTTACTATATCCTATCATTCTACTTTCCCTTGACTCTCTAGCTATTGTCTTCAATTCACTGATATTTTGCCTTTATTTCTAGTCTTGCTTACAGTGTCCTACAACTGCCTTTGTGTTGCAGTTACCGAACTTACCTATATCATAGAAGCACCATTCTACACTGCTGTCTGAAGTGGAGAAGCAATATACACTTGTCTCCCAAGTGAGTTTTTCAGTTTAATGCCACTTTTCGGTGAATTATAGTGTTTTTAAAGACCGGTTTAATGTGCACTTGCTGTATTTCAAGGATTTCTGCAGTGTCTAACATACTTTCTAGACTGTAGACTTACATTTTGATGTCTTTCCCACGTGTTCTCTCACAGTTCTGTTATATACACTATTATTGGCTCTGATTTACTACTGATTTCTTGCAGCGTCCTATCATTGGCCTATTGCTCTACTTATGGGACTTCCCCACATGTACAAACAGCTTTGTACATGCTTCTGTTAACTGGAGAAGCTACATACACTTGTCTGTCAACTCTTACTGTTTAATGCTACATATTACTGACTTTCAGTGGTTTCAAAGACTGGTTCAATGTGCACTTTGCTCTATTTAGAGGGTTTTCTGCAGTGTACAAAGACCTTTGTATACTGTAGACTTATATTTTGTTGTCTTTTCCACTTGTATTCTCACAATTCTGTTGTATTCACTATTACTTGCTCTGCATTACTACTTCTTTCTTGGAGTGACCTATAATTGGCCTTCTGCTCTATTTGTGAGACTTCACCACATGTAAAACAATATTATACTATCTTCTCTGAACTTGAGAAGGTATATACTCTTGTCTATCACCTGTTTTACATTTGATTGCTGCTGTGTAGTGAATTCTAGTGGTACTAAAGCTGCTTAAATGTGCTATTTGCTCTCTTCCAGGATTGCCCGCATTGTATGAAACACTTTCCTTACTATATCCTAACATTGTGATGTACTTTCCCTTGACTCTCTAGCTATTGTCTTCAATTCACTGATATTTTGCCTTTATTTCTAGTCTTGCTTACAGTGTCCTACAACTGGCTTTGTGTTGCAGTTACCGAACTTACCTATATCATAGAAGCACCATTCTACACTGCTGTCTGAAGTGGAGAAGCAATATACACTTGTCTCCCAAGTGAGTTTTTCAGTTTAATGCCACTTTTCGGTGAATTATAGTGTTTTTAAAGACCGGTTTAATGTGCACTTGCTGTATTTCAAGGATTTCTGCAGTGTCTAACATACTTTCTAGACTGTAGACTTACATTTTGATGTCTTTCCCACGTGTTCTCTCACAATTCTGTTATCTTCATTATTATTGGCTCTGATTTACTACTGGTTTCTTACAGTGTCCTATAATTGGACCTATTGCTCTTCTTATGGACTTCCCCACATGTACAAACAGCTGTGTGTGCATGCTTCTGTTAACTGGAGAGGCTGCATACACTTTTCTGTCTACTGTTTTACTGGTTAATGCTTCATTTCAATGTATTTCAGTGGTTTCAAAGACTGGTTCAATGTGCACTTTGCTCAATTTAAAGGGTTTTCTGCAGTGTACAAAGACCTTTCTATACTGTAGACTTATATTTTGTTGTCTTTTCCACTTGTATTCTCACAATTCTGTTGTATTCACTATTATTTGCTCTGCATTACTACTTCTTTCTTGCAGTGACCTATAATTGGCCTTCTGCTCTACTTATGAGACTTTACCACATGTGTAGCAAGACTTTTATACTCTCTTCTCTGAACTTGCGATGCTATATACACTTGTCTCTCACCTGTTTTACAGTTGATTGCTACTTTGTAGTGAATTCTAGTGGTACTAAAGCTGCTTATATGTGCTATTTGCTCTATTCTAGGATTGCCCGCAGTGTATGAAACCCTTTCCTTACTATATCCTAACATTGTGATGTACTTTCCCTTGACTTTCTAGCTATTCTCTTCAATTCACTGCTATTTCGCCTTTATTCCTTGTCTTGCTTACAATGTCTTACAACTGGCTTTCTGTTGCAGTTACCGGACTACCTACATCGTAGAAACACCTTTCTACACTGCTGTCTGAATTGGAAAAGCAATATACTCTTGTCTCCCAAGTATGTTTTACAATTTAATGCTACTATTTGTTGAATTATAGTAGTTTTAAACAACGGTTTAATGTGCACTTGCTGTATTTCAAGGATTTCTGCAGTGTGTAACATACTTTCTATACTATAGACTTACATTTTGATGTCTTTCCCACGTGTTCTCTCACAGTTCTGTTATATACACTATTATTGGCTCTGATTTACTACTGATTTCTTGCAGCGTCCTATCATTGGCCTATTGCTCTACTTATGGGACTTCCCCACATGTACAAACAGCTGTGTGCATGCTTCTGTTAACTGGAGAAGCTACATACACTTGTCTGTCAACTCTTTTACTGTTTAATGCTACATTTTAGTGAATTTCTGTGGTTTCAAAGACTGGTTCAATGTGCACTTTGCTCTATTTAGAGGGTTTT